>JANHMN010000014.1:575845-606747 GCA_030674055.1 Rhabdomys pumilio | reverse complement strand
CTTCTCCTTCTCCTTCTCCTTCTCCTTCTCCTTCTCCTTCTCCTTCTTCTTCTTCAGTACAACAGAGATTATAATTACATCATTTCTCACTTTCTGTTTCTTGTTCCAAACTATCCCAAATACACTTTCTTGCTCTTTTTCAAGTTTATAGTCTCTTTAATAGCTATTGTGTAATCTGCAGTTTCTACCACATCAACATTTAGCAGAGCAGCATTCCTGACATTCATAAGCTCATTATGTAATGATAAAACATCCAGACAGGTGTTAGAATTATGCCAAATATACTGCAAATATCTTTAAACTTCTTTCTAATTATAATGACTACCACTGTAAATTGTAGAACTAACATGAATCCAATGATATTTGGCATGACACTCAAGATGGCTCCTTACCCTTAAATTCTGTACCTCCTTCCAGTAATTTAAATAGTATAAAGAACATCAATCCATTCTTCCAAATGCTTATCTAAATACTTTTGTATATTCAGCACATTAGTAACATTTTTTGCTAAATGATGAAAAAAAGTAGTTGTCTTAACTTGTTTTGTCACAGCAATTGCAGAAGCAGTGGTGCTAGCAATTTATGTAATTAAAGCTGTTATACCAGCAATAATCAAGACCACTACTCTCTTGCTTCTGCTTAAAGCCTGACTCATTTCTTGAGAGCTATTTTTAGAATACCAAGGTTCTGTGATACTCAGGGCACTAAAACAAAAGCTGGTTGAAGTCAGTATTTCTATTTTGGTCAAGCTTCAAGAATGGCATGCTAGCCCTTTTTGTCCTGGGAATACTTTTGTTTCTGCCCATTGTGTTAAAGCTTTTCTTCAACAAAATCAACATATCGGCAGCCAAGTACATGGCTTGAACCTGAAAATGGACCCCCAGGCAGAGTTATTAAATTAGCAGACTGGCAAGCCAAGAATGGGTAATATTCTGCACTGAGCCTTACCAACCTAAGACAGAACTGCATTGCTTTGGATAATGCATATTCCATGACAAGTAAAAAAGGCATTCTTGTCAGAATGACCTAAGATAGGCTCGGTCTTGTTAATGAAATAAAAAAGGGGGAGAGGCAGAGAGCCTTTGGGGCTGCTTGCCAAGAATCTGCCATAGTCCAAGGGCAAGGAAGTAGGTTTCAGGCAGGAATCTGCCATTAGGCTAGAACAAAGAAGTAATTTCTAATAGGAATCTAAATCTTAGGCTAGAACAAAGTAGTAATCTCAGGCAGGAACCTAAATATCAGGCTAGAACAAAGAAGTAATTTCAGATAGGAATCTAAATTTTAGGCTAGATCAAGGAAGTAGGCTTCAGACTTGAAAATGACCTTGGGCTAGGACAGGGAAGTAGTCTCAGATAATTTGGTCATCCTGATAAGCCCTTAGAAACAGTGTTCATGATAGTATTCACATAATTGGGTTTAATGCATTGCTTTTTCTTTGACTATTTGTGTTTATTGTATTGCTTGACTATTTGCATCTAATGCGTTGCCAGACTCTCATCCTAGAACTGACCTTAATAATCCATTTAACCAAATTGGTATAAAAGCATAAAGGAGAAGGGGGATGCGATTGAGGTTTTAGGGAGGGGAAAGGAGGAAAGGGGAATGGGGGAAAGGGGGAAAGGGGGAAGGGGAAAGGAGGATGACATCTGCTTTGTAAATGAATAAAATATTCAATAAAAATTACATAAATTTAAAAAAATACCCCCCCCAAAAAACCTACTGTGTTATTTAAACCACCCCACAAATTCAGATAAAGTAGTTTTCTGTTATATTTTCTGAAGGTGAAGGCAGTAATCTTACACAGAAGTATAATTTAGAGAGCTGTATGCAAGCCTGATGGCCTGCATTCTATTACCAGGAAAGTGCTCGATGCTATGCTATTCACCCAGAATTCCAGCACTACTGCAATGAGTTGGGGAGAGGGTGAAGCCAAGAGAATCACCCTGAAGTTCTTGGACCAGATATCCTGGACTAGGAAACATGACAGAGAAAAAGAGAAACCTTGTCTCACAAACAAGCTTGAAAGTTATCATATTACCTTCACATGTACATTCTGGCACACATTTGCCTGCATTCACATGTGTCAGTCTATTTAGGCCTCCTAGATTCACCCACCACTATTCTGATTCAGACTGAATTGCCTGTTTAAAGGGTGTGGTCATTTTGATGCTGTACCATACTTAGTCACCTACTGGTTAACACATTAGTGTTTGTTTTTGTTGTTGTTGATATGATAAAATACCCTGACCAAAGCAACTTAGGGAAAATTTTGTGTTGGCTCTCATTTCCAGTAATAGTCTATGATAGTGGGAAATCACAACAGTGAGAACTTGAGGGAGGGGATACCATTTATCATGGGGACCAAGAGAGCAATGACTAGTGCATGCTAGTGCTCAATTGTTTCTTCCCATCTTATGTAGTTTAGAATCTACTGAGTGATCCTGTTCACAGGTGAGCTGGGTCTTCACACACTACTGTAAAGAGGATAATCTCCCACAGGCATGTCCAAAGGACCATTTCTCCTAGATGATTGATTACATATTAGAACACCATTAGTCCAAGAATGGAGTCATGTAAGGAGAATGCTAGGTATTTGTGAGAAAATGCCAAGAAAACACAAGCTTTGTGACTTCAGTTTTTCAAAACACATAATTGTTCTTGGAACGTGTTTTCATGTCCTTTCTATGTATGGCAGATAGGAGTGAGTTTACTTCAGATAATTCATTACAACCGGGGTTATTGTTATTTGTTTATATGCTTCTATGCACAGCTTGCCCTAGTGAAAGTATACTTTACTCATGTGTCTCCTTTTAACCTCAAAGTGTAAATTGTCCCATGCTCTGAATAAAGTTGGCTATTGCATGAGACTTTAGTTCACATGGTTAATCAGCTCCATTCTTTAGGTCCCACTAGGTTTAAAGCAGTAGACAATTCTAGATCCAGTCAAGTTGGTATACTAGCACTGTCAAAGTGCTCCAAAGAGTCAAAGGGGTCCATTTTTTAAAGCCTATCTTGTTATCTCTGAATATTTTATCATAAGAAACAAAAACATGTTAATATTAATTCAGCTAAATATTATTTGTTTCACTAAAAAAAAAAAAGGCCTGTATGCACTAGTTGCTAAAATATGATAGAAACTGAAAAGACAAAAGGATTGTTAATCCCGAGATTCACTCAGAGAAAATTCAATTTCATCATTTTGGGCCATATTTAATGCAAGCTTTAATAAATATTATATACAGATCAAGAAATGGACTTTTGTCTGCAGCATTTCCTAAAATTTCCCAGCTGAAAATGGCCCTGAGCTACCTGTTGCAGGGGTTTATAAGGACTAACCTATAGGCCACCATACTTTTCCATGAGACTTTGTTATTTCAAGAACTATAACTCCCAGCATTCCAGGAAGTTACCTGGTTCTTGGACAGGCAGGGATTACAAGTTAATTTGGGGCGTTAGATGATCTTCAACAAAACCAAAGCAACAGAAAAGCCTTACAAGAAATGACATATAAAGCAGAATACTAATTTTAAAATGCTAAACACAGAAATATTATATACAAAGTTTGTGTATATAGAATATATATTTTCTATATGATAAGGCATATAATAAATACATGCCCATGTATACATACACAAGATTGAAAATTCTACATAATAAGGCATATACTATGCACATACACACATTTATATGCATAGTAAAAAAAGATTGTAAATGTTAAGTGGTTATGTTTAAATAATGCTGTTGTGGAAGACCTTAAATTCCTTCTTTGTAATTTTTTTTTATATTTCTAAATTTTTCTAGCATTTCTAAATAATTCTAACAATTACTATTTTAAAATTAAATGAAAAATTTAAAAATTTGTGTCTGCTTAGGAGCAGCTAGACTGTTTCAAGCATAAAACTAGGCAGCATGCAAAATACAGATTAGTTCACAGGCATGCTAAATTTCAGGTTATCTGCCACAATCTCAGTAGAGATAGTATGCAGCTTTGCCATTGCTAGTGCTTCCTATTTTCCTCTGAAAGTTGATGTCTCTAAGTCGCTTTAAAATGTATTATAAGCCTCTCTACCTTCAGGAGATATTTTTGATAAAATTCAATCTACTTTTTCATGTAAGTCTTCAGCTTTTGTGTATTAAGTCTGTAAGATATCCTTTTATGGCTCCTGTTATATTGTTTATAATCCTTTGCAAATTATTTTCTATTGAAACAGCCTTCAACTTCCAAGAGCATCTGAAAAGATAAGTTCTGAAATATAGAGGCCAGTCTTTTACATTTTTGTTTCCTGCTAAGTAACTAAATAATGAATCTTTGCTCTCTACTTTTTTTCTAAAAGTAGAGTGCCTGGTGAGTCAAAATAGTTAGTGGAACTGACCAGAGGTATGAGGTATGCCTCATTCCCTGTTGCTCATTGCATTAATTCTCTGCCAATGTCTGCTTAATGTACTGCAGAAATATAGCTTTGGAGCAAAATGTTTGTTACCTAAATACTCTGTTTCATTCCCCTGTATAAATGTAGCAGATAAGCCAGGCGGTGGTGGCTCATGCCTTTAATCCCAGTACTTGGGAGACAGAGGCAGGCGGATTTCTGAGTTTGAGGCCAGCCTGATCTACAGAGTGAGTTCCAGGACAGCCGGGACTACACAGAGAAACCCTGTCTCAAAAAACTCAAAAATAAATAAATAAATAAATAAATAAATAAATAAATAAATAAAGCAGATGTGCAGCTTGGTCTTCATGTGAGTCCCCTAATACCTGGAACAGTGACTGTCCTTGACTCTGTTGCCTGGCTGTGGATCCTGCTTCCCTAACTGGGCTGCTTTGTCTGGCCTCGGTGAGAGAGGATATGCCCAGTTCTTCAGTGACTTGATGTGCCAGGGTGAATTGTTACTGAAGGGGGTCCCCTTCTCAGAGGAGAAGGGGAGGCATTATAGGGAGAGGAGTTGTATGTGTAGGGACTGTCGTTGGAATGTAAAGTGAATAAGTAAATAAATTTAAATAAAAAGAATAATACTACCTCATTGTGTCCTTCAAATTGTAATTGTTTGGTTTATAAGTCAGCTAGGCATGTTAGATATCAGAAAGATGATTTCTGTTATCTTGCCAGCACGGGTCATTGTCTACCTCTTGCCCAGGTTGGACCACTGGGTTGTCATAATCAAAGCTCTTAAGTCTTCAATAGTTTAAAAAACAAAGAGCTTTGGTTGTACAAAGTTTTCTATCTGGCTATTTTGGAATCTTGTAGCAAAGTATTTATCATCAGGATAAATACTTTAACTATCAAAAGCTTGTTGTGTATTTTCCTTCACTGTGCCAGGGAATTACCCACTGGGGAAACATTTCTGCTTATCATCTCTAAGCTAAAAATTAGCCATTTCCCCGCTGGATTCTTCCAAAGTAACCTCCTGTAGAACACAGGATTTGTCACAATGAGACAAGAAAAGTCACTAGAGGGACAGCAATTATTTACTTCTCATCCTTGTGGAATTTGGACATCAGTCAGATTACCTTTGTTTGGTTGTCTGCAGGGCAGTTGTTGCTGTTACTCTGCCTTCTTTTCTTCTAATCTTCAGCTCAGATGGCAGTAAAGCCCCTGTTTTCTGTAGTGAAAGTGAGGTTGAGAACATGGGGCTCTTGCTCCGTCTTGCCAGTGTTGAGTAGACCACAGCTTCTCTCCCTCACACACAGGAGAGTCTTTCCTGACCCTGTTCATTTCACAGGATGTTTTGTCATTGTTCCACTGACAAGTCCATTTGCTCTTTCTCTGACTAGAACATTCTTACTTGTCCTTTTAGATCAGACCAAATGCCACCTAATCTACTGCCAAATTCTGAGGTCACTGTTATTCATCATAGCAAGTGAACTCTGCTCATATGTTTTAAGACTTATCACATTGTTCTGTTCACATCTCATATTCTTAGACACAGAACTCCTCTGAGGCAAAAAGATATATGTTATTCACTGCTGACTTAGCACATAGTACACACTAGATAAATGTTTTGACTGACCCTTTAAGTTTGTAGCATATCTTTCTATAAATGTAAAGATTTTTTTCACTTGGAAAAGTAATGACAGAAGTAGTTGCAAAGCAGAAACATTTGTTTAATAAAAAAACCATTCATATCTTGGTGGCTCATATTTCTAATTTTATCACTTGCGATGTATAAAATTCCTGTGAGGAGTTCCAGGTTAGCCTAGAATACAGTGTGACACTATGTCATGAAGAAAATAGGGAGCATTCATATACAATATAAAAAGTTTGCAAAAATGGTAATCTCAGATAGAATTGGATTCTCTGTACCCTCATCCAAATAGAGTTATTTAGCAACCTTGTGTCACAGGAAAAGAAAGTGAAAGGAATCATTTGATTCTTGTCTCCATTGTAGGACTGTGACACAGAGGAACATGGGCATGAAATTTCACATAAGCAAAATGTTAAGACTATAATATCACACAGATAATTGTTTAAGTATAATTATATCCAATGCAGAACTTGAAGCATGTTCCTAAATTTTTGTTATTTAGCTAAAAATAAATTTTCAATAGATGTCACACATTTTACTTGGAAACTTTATTCAGATTAAACCTCTACATATCACAGAAAACTAATGACAACACACACCTCTGGAGTTTAGTTTAGAAATATTTCATGGATTTTTGCATTTAATTTTATTATTTATGATTGTAATGTGAGGTCATTATTTCCCCTGGATTTTTCAGTATAGATCAATCAGATAGTTTCAGTATAGATCAACTAGATAGATGGCCATGTTAGTTAAGATAGATAGCAAAACCAGGGAAGAAACTAAGATTAGAGAGACATAAGAACATTGAAGTCACAGTGTGGCCTCCAGATGAGAATGGTATTGACTATGGTATACTAAAGAGGGTCACACACTCTTAGCTCCTTTTCTCTATGATAGTGAAACTCTAGCACCTTCTCCTTAAATGTGAGTGAGCACTGCACTTCATTTCACTGAGAGAAACATAGCTGAGAACTTCACCTGGGTTGATCCTGGCCCCTCCTGCTGACTTGGGCCAAATCAGTTGAAGCCTGCCTGTTCCTCTTATGTCATACCATCACTGCTATTGTCCCAATACTATTGAAATAGATTGCTGGTATATCATGAAAAGTCTGAGAGTGGATCAAGCTGCAGCTGCTGACCTGTAAACTGAACTACAGATTTTCCTGACAACGCAGATGGGATTTGCTCCAAAGAATCATTTCTAAACAGGTTCATTTCCCCAGTAGCCTTTCTTTTCTACTACCTCTGGTGGGTGATTGGCAGTAAGAAAAGTTAAAGACTTTAAGAACCGGAGTTCTAACACCCCCAGGATTGTAGGTGAGTAAGCTACAGCCCCCACTCCCAAACAGGGAGTAATTTGGAACCTGAGGGGACCCAAGAATTCCCTCAAGTCCAGTGATGCAGGACCCTTCTGGTCTGCCCTGTACCTGGAGCAGCCCTAAGGCTTCAGCTCTGTACCAAATCCCCCAAAATCCAGAGGAGGTTGGACTCGCAGGAGATCTAACAAGCCCAAGAGTGTAGGTGAGTAGGTCACATTTTCCCTAACCACAAACAGGGACTAATTTGGGACCTGTGAGGACCTAGGAACTCCTTCAAGGCCAGTGGCTCAAGACTCTTCAGGTCTGCCCCTGTGCCTGGAGAAGCCCTAAGGCTTCAGCTCTGCACTGAATCCCCCAAACCCAGAGGAGGCTGGACTCCCAGGAGCTCTAACACATAGGAACATAGGATAAAAGAATCACAGGATATCAGGAGCTTGGGCATACCAGAATTCCAGAAGCAGCCTGACTACCAGGAATTATCACAACCAGGGGCTCAGGATCACAGGATCACAAAAACAGCTGGACTCTGAGGAGTTCTAACACAACAAAGGCGACAGAACAGACAGGCTCCAGTCAGACACAGTGAGTGAAGGTAGCACTAAAAATAACCAGATGGCAAAAGGTAAGCACAAGAAAATAAACATCAGCAACCAAGGGTACTTGGCATCATCAGAACCTAGTTCTCCCATCATAGCAAATTCTGAATAACACATGACACCAGAAAAGCAAGATTAAGATTTAAAATCACTTCTAATGTCCTTTAAGAAGGACATAAATAACCCCCTCAAAGAAATACAGGAGAACACATGCAAACAGGTAAAAGCCCTTAAAGAGGAAACACAAAAATCCCTCAAAGAACTACAAGAAAACACAACCAAACAGGTGAAGGAATTGAACAAAACCATTCAGGATCTAAAAATGGAAATAGAAATTATAAAGAAATCACAAAAGGAAAGTATCCTGGAGATAGAAAACCTAGGAAAGAGATCAGAAGTCATAGATGCAAGCACCACCAACAGAATACAAGAGATAGAAGAGAGAATCTCATGTGTAGAAGATACCATAGGAAACATTGACACAACTGTCAAAGAAAATGCAAAATGCAAAAAGCTCCTAACCCAAAACATCCAGGAAATCCAAGACACAATGAGAAGACCAAACCTAAGGATAATAGGTATAGAGGGAAGCGAAGATTCCCAACTTAAAGGGCCAATAAATATCTTCAACAAAGTTATAGAAGAAAAATGATCTAACCCAAAGAAAGAGATGCCTATGAACATAATAAAAGAAGTCACCAGAACTTCAAAAGACTAGATCAGAAAAAAATTTCCCTCATCACATAACCCATGACACCAGAAAAGCAAGATTAAGATTTAAAATCACTTCTCATGATGTTGATAGAAGACTTTAAGAAGGACATAAATAAGCCCCTCAAAGAAATACAAGAGAAAACATGTAAACAGGTCAAAGCCCTTAAAGAGGAAACAAAAAAAAAAAAAAAAAAGAAATTCCTCCTGTCACATAATAATCAAAACATTAAATGCACAAAACAAAGAAAAAATACTAACAGAAGTAAGGGAAAAAGGTAAAGTAACATATAAAGGCAGATCTATCAGAACACCTGACTTCACACCAGAGTTTATAAAAGCCAGAAGATCCTGGACTGATGTCATACAGACTATAAGAGAACTACAACCTAGAAAAAGCAAAAATGTAATCTTTCAACAAACCCAAAAGAAGATAGCCATACAAACATAATTCCACCTCTAATAATAAAAATAACAGGAAGCAACAATCACTTCTTTTTAATATCTCTTCACATCAATAGACTCAATTCCTTAATAAAAAATTATAGAATAAAAGACTGGATACATAAATAGCACCCAACATTTTAGGCACAGGGGAAAAGTTCCTGAACAGAACACCAATGGCTTATGCTCTAAGATCAAGAATTGACAAATGGGACCTCATAAAATTGCAAAGCTTCTGTAAGGCAAAAGACACTGTCAATAAGACAAAACAGCAACCAACAGATTTGGAAAAAGATCATTACCAATTCTAGATCCGATAGAGGGCTAATATCCAATATATACAAAGAACTCAAGAAATTAGAGACCAGACAACCAAATAACCCTGAGATACCACCTCATACCAGTCAGAATGGCTAAGATAAAAAATTCAAGTGATGGTAGATGCTGGCAAGGATGTGGAGAAAGAGAAACACTCTTTGGGAATGAAAGCTGGTACAACCATTCTAGAAATCAGTCTGATGGCTCCTCAGAAAATTGGACATAGGACTACCTGAGGACGCAGCTATACCACTCCTGGGCGTATACCCAGAAGATGCTCCAACATATAACAAGGACATATGCTCCACTATGTTCATAGTAGCCTTGTTTATAATAACCAGAAGCTGGAAAGAACCCAGATGTCCTTCAACAGAGGAATGGATACAAAAAATGTGGTACATTTACACAATGGAGTACTACTCAGCTATTAAAAATAATGAATTCGAGAAATTCGTAGGTAAATAGATGGGACTAGAAAATATTATCCTGAGTGAGTTAACCCAATCACAAAAGAACACACATGGTATTTACTCACTGATAAGTGGATGTTAGCCCAAAAGCTTGAAATAGCCAAGATTCAACTAACTGACCACATGAAGGCCATGAAGAAGTAAGACCAAGTGTGGATGCCTTGGTCCTTCTTGGAAGGAGTGACAGAATGCTCAAGGGAGCAAATAAGGAGACAAAGTGTGGGGCAGAAAGTCAAGGAGGGGCCGTCTGGAGACCACTCTACCTTGATATCCGTCCCATATATAGTCACCAAAGACAGACTCTGATATGGGTGTCAGGAAGTGCTCGCTGACATAAACCTGATGTAGCTGTCTCCTCGGAGGTCTGCCTGAGTCTGACATATCCAGAGGCGGATGCTCGCAGCTACCTATTGATCTGATCAAGGGTTCCCAATGGAGAAGCTAGAGGACTGAAGGAGCTGAAAGGGTTGGTGGCCCCAAGAGGAGAGCAACAGTGCCAGAGCTCCCCAGGGTCTAAACCACCAGCCTGGGAGCACAGAGGTAGGCACCCATGACTTTAGCTGTATACTTAGGGGGGGATAGCCTTGTCGGTCATGGGTGGAAGAGATCCCTGGTCCCATGAAGGCTGAACACTGAGTGGGGAGGAATTCGAGGGTGGGGAGGGAGTAGGGGGTAGGTGGGTACATACCCTTGTGGAGGCAGGAGGTGGGGGGAATGGGGTGAGGGATAAAATAAAAATAAAATCTGAAATGTATTTTAAATAAATAAATAAATAAATAAACAAATAAATACATAAAAATGTTCAACATATTTAGTTATCAAGGAAATGCAAATCAAAATGACCCTGAGATTCCACCTTACACCAGTCAGAATGGCTAAAATCAAAATCTGAAATGACAGCAGATGCTGGTGAGGATGTGGAGAAAGAGGAGGACTCCTTTATTGTTGGTGGAATTGCAAGCTGGTACAACCACTCTGAAAATCAGTTGTGGGGAGCCGACAGAAGGCAGCTATCATCCTTGCAGCCATCTTGAGCCATATACCCTAACAAGAGGCTTGTTTACAATAGCCTACAACAGCTGAGCACACTCTGATAACATCTTGTTTTAGATACCCAAGATTTAGAGTGATTTAGAGCTGAGACTTAAGGGAATGACTTAAGGTGTGATTTAGAGATAGGACCTAAGGGAGTGACTTAAGGGCATGATTTGAAGGTGTGAGTTAGAGATAAGACCTACGAGCGTGACTTAAAGGCGTGGCTTAGAAGTGAGACATATAATAGGCGAAAGGCAGACAGATGAAATTATTAGACATTAGACACTCGAGACTTGGAAAGAAAATTAGGTATTAGGCACTTGGCACTTGGTGAAAGAACTTGGAATTAAGTAGTAGACACTTGAGAGTAGGCACTTGAGACTTGAGACAGGCAACTAGGAATTAGACACTCGAGACTTGGAAAGAGAACTTGGAACTAGGAATTAGACACTTGGATGAGACTCGAGACTAGAAATTGGAACTGGAAACTTGGAACTTGGAGGCACTAGGGACTAGAAACTAGGGACTAGGAACTCAGGACTTGGGACTTGGACTATGAAGAGAGACTGAAGAATAAACGGGCTTGGATCACACTCTGTCTGGTCTCCATTCCTCGCATCTGTCCTCACTCTCTCTCTTGCTGAACCCCGAGCAGCTTGGGGCAGCGCTGCTCTAACAACTTAGCCTCCAAGGCTTTTGGCAGTGTGGGTTCCAACAGTGACAGAGTGGTCCGCGGCATTTTGGCTTCCAAACGTGGGGCAGTGCAGTTCTCAACAATCAGTCTGGCGGTTCCTCAGAAAACTGGACATAGCACTACCTGAGGACCCAGCTCTACTAGTCCTGGGCATACACCCAGAAGATGCTCCAACGTATAACCAGGTCATATGCTCCTCTATGTTCATAGCAGCCTTATTTATAACAGCCAGAAGCTGGAAAGAACCCAGATGTCCCTCAACAGAAGAATGGATACAAAAAATTTGGCACAAATACACAATGGAGTATTACTTGTCTATTAAACAATGACTTCATGAAATTCACAGGCAAATGGAAGGAACTAAAAAATATCGTCCTAAGTGAGGTAACCGAGTCACAAAAGAACACACATGGTATGTACTCACTGATAAGAGGATAGTAGCCAAAAAACAAGCTCAGAGGATAGTAGCCAAAAACAAGCTCAGAATACCCATAATACAACTCACAAACTGTATGAAACCCAAGAAGAAAGAAGACCACGCCAAAGTGTGAATGCTATAGTTCTACTCAGAAGAGAAAAGAAAATAATCTCTGGAAGTAGAGGGAAAGAGGAATCTGGGAATGAGAAAGGAGGGGAAGGGAAAAAGGGGGGCCTGTTCCGATATGAGAGGAGATGGGGGAGAATTTGAAAGGAGGAGAGTAGCAGTGAGAGAGGGGGAACAAAGGGTAGCCATTAGAAAGTCCCAGATGACAGGCTCCCAACAAGTTCCCAGGACCCAACAGAGAGGACATTAGACAGAAACTTTAGAGGCCATATCCAGTGAATATGATCCTTAGTTGAGGGATGGGGCCACCCACCCACCTCAAATGTATTAATCCAGAATTTCTCCTGTCAAAAGGAAATGCAGGGCAAAGAGTGGAGCAGAGACTGAAGGAAAGGCCATCTACAGACTGCCCCACCTAGAGATCCATCCCATCTGCAGACACCAAACCCACACACTATTGCTGATTCTTGCTGACAGGAGCCTGGTATAGCTGTTTCCTGAGAGGCTCTGCCAGAGTCTGACCAAGACTGATGCTGATGCACACAGCCAATCATAGGACTGAGCTCAGGGACTCTAATGGAGAAGTTAGGGCAAAGACCAAAGGAGCTGAAGGGGTTTGCAACCCCATAGGAAAAACAATATCAACCAACCAGACCACCCCCCAAAGCTCCTAGGGACTACACCACCAACCAAAGAGTACACATAGGGGGACCCATGGCTCCAGCTCGATATGTAGCAGAGGATGGCCTTGTTGGACATCAATGGAAGGGGAGCCCCTTGGTCCTGTGGAGCCTCACTGACCCAGGGTAGGGGAATGCTAGGATATTGAGGCAGGAGTGGGTGGGCTGGGGGCGGAGCACCCTCATAGAGGCAGGGGGAGGAGATAGAGGGTTTGTGGAGGGAAAACTGGGAAGGGGGAGAACATTTAAAATGTCAGTAAATGATACTACAATCAGGATGGCTAAAGGTGACCCCAAGAAACCAAAGGGCAAGATGTCTGCTTACGCCATCTTCATGTAGACATGTAGGGAAGAACATAAGAGGAAAAACCCAGAGGTTCCAGTCAATTGGGGGAGTTTTTCAAGAAATGCTCTGAGAGGTGAAAGACAATGTCTAGTAAAGAGAAATCGAAGTATGATGAAATGGCAAAGGCAGATAAAGTATATTATGATCAGGAGATGAAAAAATATGAGCCAGCTAAAGGAGGCAAGAATAAGAAGGACCCGAATGCTCAAAAAGACTTCACTCTGGACTTTTCTTATTCTGCTCTGAATTATGCCCCAAGATCAAATCCACAAACCCTGGCATCTTCACTGGAGACGTGGCAAAAAAGCTGGGTGAGATGTGGAACAGCTTATGTGACAGTGAAAGCAGCCGTACATTACCAAGGCAGCAAAGCTGAAGAAGTATGAGAAGGATGTTGCTGACTCTAAGTCTAAAGGGAAGTTTGATGGAGCCAAAGGTCCTGCTAAAGTTGCCTGGAAAAAGGTGGAAGAGAAAGAAGAGGAGGAGAAGGAAGAGGACAAGGAGGAGGAGGAGGAAGGTGAATAAACCTCTGTCTTTTATGAATACCTTAGAATAGAAGAGCGCTGTGATTGACACATCTGTTATTTGAGTCATGTCTATTGCCCTTGTTAGGCTTAATTACAAAATTTGATCATGATCATATTGCAGTTTCTCAAAGTGGCTGTGGGTGTCCGGAGCGGCCTGAAACTGTATCAAAGTTGTACATAGCTCCAAATATTTTTAAAATGAACAGGCATTCTCGAGCTCTCCTCACTCAGTGCACTTTGCTGTTGGTGTTTGAAGATGTTTCTGGCATTTTGTTCTCACTTTGGAAGGTAGTGTTAACTATATGGTTATTGGCTAGAAATCATGTTTTCAACTGTACATATCTATAGTTTGTAAAGAGAACAAAACAACCCAGACAGATTCCTGATGCTCCTGATTTGGCGTGGAGGCTGTGAGGGGAAGATGCCTTCTGGAGGAGGCAGCAGTAGCTCAGGTTTGACCCGAGCTACTGTTGATACTGCCGTGAGAATCCATTTAGCTTCAGGTTGTCTTGTTTTTGTATATAGTGGCAGAGCATTCTGTTGATATTCTTAGTTGTGGAAACGTGGGGAGGGGTCAGCTGGCATGAGAAGTGTTTGGAGTTTTTTCTTTAGTTAAGTGCAGTAGATTTTAAACTTTTTAAAGAAACTGTAGAACTCATCATTGTCAGCAAAGCTGAGAACTACTGCATCAATGGAAGTTCGAGAATCCTCTATAACTAAATACAGTTTGCAACCTTCTGTTGTTTTTTGTATGTTTGGAATGCTGAACTGTTTTTGAAGTTAAATAAACAGTGTTACATTTTTAAAAAGGAAATGTCAATAAATAAAATAACCAATAAAAAATTTTCAAAAAGAAAAATTAAAATAAACCTTAATAAATAATACTGCATTTTCAGGAACTGTCCCTAATTGGATTTTTTCCAGCTGTTCTTCAGAAAGTAATTATCTTCATCCATGTCAGCCCTTCAGAATATATTCTTGTTCTGCTCAACATATGACCATCTGCTCTCATCATTACTTATTCTCTCTGACATGGCTATGTGGTAAGAGATGCTGTTTAGATCAAATGTATAAATAAATTTAAAACTCTTCCCCTTCCCCATGCATGACAGGTGACAACATGTCACTCAGATCTTTGTTTTTTGGTTTCCTCATTGAGCAGCATCAATAATAATCAAGGGTTTGTCAGGCAGCCAGGCTTTGGCTTGTCATCTTAAATATTATTATGTTAACAGGCAACATTGTTATGCTTACTTTGTGCTAGGCCATTTATTTATATTTATATATTTATATTTACTTATTTATATCAACCAATTTAATTATTATAATAACCCATGTGAGATAGATAGTTTTATTTTGATTTTTAAGACGATACTGAAACACAAAGAAATACAGTAAGAGCTGAACCCAGGAAATCTGTCTTTAGAGTCTTTGTTGAATAGGTTGCCCTGTATGTTTGTTAAAGAATCTATAAAATGAATAGACCTTGCAGCAATCTGTAAGATTCTAAAGCCAAAGCTGGAGAGTTCACAGTGAGTTTCTATATACAACAATTATAACTGGTATGGAAGGATGTGAGACAGGATTAACATGTCATAGAAATCATTTTCTTGTGACTTCTAGTCAGTTACTAGTAAACAACTGGAACTTTGGGGTTCCAGAACTTTCCAGAAGAAATTAGGTGATAGAAACTGAACTATTGCATCATATTTAGTCACTTGAGAAAGTCAGCGCCAAGTATTTCAAAGTCAAGTGTCCATTTGAGTCAGACGTCTGATGCTGGAAAGATCAGATGCAAGGTTTGTAATTTGTGATAATGATGAGGAACCCAACTAGGTAAGAACCCAACTAGGTTTTGTCTGGACCCCTGCTAGACAAAACGTTATCTGGAGACTCTGGATTCCATCTCCTGGTGAAATACGAAGGCTCTGAGAGTGCTTCTGTTTGATGAACAGAGCTGAGACAAGGGGTGGCTCATTAAGGGTGTGGCCAACATGGAGAAGCCTCTTGTCCTAACACTGCTGAGTGGTCTTGAGATATCCAGATGAAATCTGACTTGAAGAAAGAGGTAGTTGTGTTTGCATTACAACAAAATAAAACTGAGTATAAGCCAGATGCATGATGAAGAAAGGAAAAGACATTTACTGCCTCTGTCCCTTACTACATGTTTCTTCTAATTGCTCTCCTCTACAAATCACTTTATTAAGCTAACATTATATAACATTACATAAAAACACAAAGATGTGACAGCCTCAGGGCTTCAAGAAGAGGTAAGGAGCCAGAATGAGGAGAGGAAGTGTTGAAGTAATTATTTAAAAATGGCCACCAGTCATGCTGACTAAGCTGTTGCGGCTCTGCCTAGCTCAGCCACCATGTTCTGTGGCCAGAGGTCACGTGCATGCTGCAGCTAGAAATGGCCAGCCAGAAACACTAGCCCTGCTACCCAGGAGACTCCAGCTTGGGAGATGGCTCTGCCAACCTTCCACACTGTCTCCGTAAGGCTGGGCATTGCCCAGATCATCCCGCCATTCATGTGTGCCCAGTAAGAAAATGAAACTCTAATGCTCAAAGATTAATCAAAGGCTTTATATGATTGGTAATGCTCAATAACAATATGCCCATAAAAAGAGAGTTGTTTCCCAATTAGCTAACTCTAAATAAAGTTGTTACCCGAGACTGCTATCCATACCTGCATGGCTCTCCATCACTCCTACATCTCTGCTCTCCCTCCTCTTCCTTTTCCTCTCCTTACTCCTTCTCTTCCTCTCCTTCCTCTTCCCACCCCAGCTCCTCCTACAAGGAAGAGTTTATGATCAAAATATGTTATATACATCAATAAAAAATGTCATGATTAAGCCCCCCTCTTTGATAACATGTATGTTAAAAACAGTTTAAGGAATCCTAGAGAGTCATACACTAGCCAAGGTAGCTGTGTTTGAGTATTTCTAGTAAAGGCTGAGATAGTCCTTTCTGTCATCTGGATTTAGTATGAAGGTTGTTCACTGGAAGTCTCACCTTTTCTTCAAGAAATTATTAATATGTTAGAAGAACTAAAGTGCTCATGACCAGGATCTGGAGGAACCTGAGAGTTGTCACAGGAAGCTTAACCTTAACCTCTACATGGCCTTACTCTGGCAAAGGTTGCCTACCTATTTCATCACTACTCATCTATTGTATTCACAGAGCTACACTTTGCTACCAGTACATCTGGAGACAGAATTTTTTAATGTGGCAGTGTCCTCAACACCAGTGTTTAGAAGTAGCCCTGTTCACTACTTAGTATGTTAGCTGCAATTGCAGGAACTCCTTCTTAGTTCCTCTGTTCCCAGCCATGTCTGGTTATAACAATTGAAACTATTTTCATTTGTAGATGTTGTCAAAGTCTTTGAGGTTTTGACTATGAATGACAATGTCCTCTAGTTAATAACCATGATGTTGGAAACTTCATGTTGATCAAATATTATTGGATGTGCTTACATACCAATATTACCACCAACATTGTTGAACTTCAAGCTTGAAAAAAGCTGGCAAAGCCTGTATACCTTGAGGCTGTCATGACACTCTTACCAGATGAACTTTTTATCATCTTTATCTCAAACTGAAAAGATTTTACAGATAATCAGCATCCTCATGTTCTAAGCAAGAAAATTGAGTCCCAAGAACAGGAATGCTCAAGGTCACAGATAGAAAGTCTGGATTCAAATTTTTACTTTCCACTTTGCCTTTTACCAAGCATCAGAGCTATAAAGAAAGATGTTGGCCTAATGCACAGATATCCAGAGGAGTGTATTAACTCAGGTTTATGGTAACCATTTCTATGTACTGCACGAATTTGTCTTCTTTCTTCACATAAGCAACTTTGTTAAAAAAAAAAAAAAAAACAAAGTAAAACCCAACAAATACTTTCATTCAGGGATTACTTACAAACTGCTTTCACTGGTGTGTGTGTGTGTGTGTGTGTGTGTGTGTGTGTGTGTGCATGTGCATATATGTGTGTCTGTGTGTGTGAGTGCATGCATGTGTAAGCATGTGTGTGTATATGTATGTGTCTGAGTGTGTGTGCATGTGTACACAGGTATGTGTACCTCTGTGTGTGTGCATGTGTTTGTATGTGTCTATGTCTCTGTGTGCATGTATGTATGTATGTATGTATGTATGTATGTATGTATGTATGTGTGTTAGTGAGAAAGAGAGGCGTAGTAGTTGTAGTAATTGAGTTACTTTCTACCTCCAACTTGGACACCTTGCCTTTTTATCTGGAAAAACATAAACTTTTTTAAACAAAGTTGGTCTGTCAAAGTTCTTTTTTTTTATTCGATATTTTATTTACATTTCAGATGCCAATCCCTTTCCTCATTTCCCCTCCCCAGAAAACCCCTATCCCGTGCCCCCCTTTTCCATCTGACTTTTATACAATTTTTTTAATGTTAATCAAGGGCTTTATAAGTATGGTAATGCTCAATCAGAAGTGTAACCTAATACCCAACCTAGCTGTGTAAACTATCTTTGACTAGTGGAGACACGTGAACTTCTGCCTCCATGCCCCCTCTCTCTGTCTCTCTCTTTTTCTCTCTCATTACCGAGCTTCTCATCTACTTCCTCTTCTCCTTTCCTTACTCCATCTTTTCCTCTCGGTGCTCCTTTCCCCTTAGCTCCTCCTACATATTACCCTTCCTGTTAAAATAAAGCTTTTCTCTCAGAATACAATTAGAGCATAATTATTCCTATTTGTACCAGTGAGGTACAAGATAGTCTTAATACCCAGTCCATCCTTTTGTTGACTAGCCAGAACCTCTGCCGTCTCTCTTGACTAGAACACTTAGTTTTGAACCTGGCTTTTTCTTGGCTTTAGAATGAATGTCAGCTGAGAACCCTCCACTCAGATCTTTTCTCTCAAGGTAAATAGCCTGGATTGGCTATGAGTCTATAGGTCTTCAACCCCGTCAGAAATCCAGAATGACTAAATTATCTGAATTTATGGGAAGCACTATGTATAGCTTCTAAAACTTAGCCAATTTATAGAGACCACTCAACACCTGGACAACCCCTATACTACCGAACGTTGGAGCATCAAATCTTCAGCCTTCTGGCCCAAACTCATCTGAGTCTGACTCATCTGGGTCTGTCAAAGTTCTAATCAACTAGAATTCATGGATTTTGAAGTATTTTGGAGGGGCTTGTGTCTGTGTGTGTGTGTGTGTGTGTGTGTGTGTGTGTGTGTATGTGTATGTGTTGTGGTAGTTAACTGCTTTGTGCTCCCAGTGGGTTGTGCTTTCAGCCACCACCAGAGCCTCTGGATTCACAAATGAAACACATGTATACACATCAGTTAATATTGATATGCTGTGACTAGCTTAATGGTTCAGCATTTCTAATCATTCTCACTGCTAATAAACACTCTCCTCTGGTATTCCTGAGTTAGCATCTTTTAAAATCATCTATATTTCATCTCTGCTACACCAAACAATTGGGGAAGTGGCCCATGTGGCTTTTACATCTGGTACTTCTTCTTCCTCATTATGGCAATCTCTTTTTCTTCTCTTCCCTTCCAGTTCCTAGCCCACAGAACTCCAAAGGTACCACCTCAGTCTACCTGCCGAGTCATTGGCTACTGGTTCATTGTTGATCAATCAAAAGCCAACTGGGGACAAAACCTTCAGTGTTTGTATATACAGATTACTGATTTTGGGGGCTGGATTTATTCAAAGCATTAGAACTCATCCTCAACAAGAGTGTTTGTGCCTATGTCTGTGTGTGCCCTCAGGTGAGTATTTAGGGCTGAGTGTATGGTGTGGTAATTGAAGTCCTAACAGGAGCCTACTTTCTTGCTTGCCACTGCAAGCACAAGTTAATAGGCAATTGCTTTCGAATCCCCCAGTGCTTAGATAACAGAGATGCTTTTTAGTTTAACACAGTATTGGGGTTTTTAAGTTTTGGTTTTCAGGAAACTTTTCCCTGAGGACAATAAACTTGAGGAGATTGCTTGATCTCATAAGTGGTACTATGCTAACTCCTTGCTCATGCCCAGGTGTTCAGTTTCAGGATTAATAACCATTTTTTAATGGGTTTGAAGTTGTAATTATTAAGGGATATGAATAGTGCAAATTTTAGAGATACAGTTACCCATATAGATCATGGAGTTCAATTGTCTAATCTTACAATTGAAGAAGGGCACGATTCTGGTTTATTGACTTATCTTTCAAGGCACAAGGATAAAACCAGGGCCCCACAGCACACCAGTAGCACTTCCCACGGACAATATTGCTTTTTCCCCCTTTCTGCAGCCTTCTTCTGACATTGCTTTTAACATGCTCCCAGATGAGCCTCAGGGCATGAAACACCCAAAACTGTGTCTTGTTTTCCAGTTTTATTTTTAAGCCAGTGTCCTTGATGTACATCAACTGGACTGCCTTAACAGACCCTATCCTACTGATAAATATTCTCCAACAGACCTTTATTTAATTCCCTCTTTGTTAGGAGCCTCATTCTTTCTAGCTAGTTATTGGACATTATCTTCTCAAGCTTTTCCTATTTCTTAATTACTTTATTAATTCTAATCACTTAAATTGATCTCTTTGACATTTTAAATCTGACTCCCAAGGGAAGTACATCTAATATTCATCGGTAATGCTAGCAAACTCACTGCCTTATTATTTCCATTATGCTGACTGATATCAGTAAGAGCCAGATGTGACTGTTTAACTGAACTGGCCTTTATTTTAATCATAATTAGAATCTCTTTCTAGCCTTTCCTGCTTCCTTAGACACATAGGAGACTTATCAGTTCCTTTTCACCTTGCTTTTACTTTTTCATTTTCAAACAGTTTTGTAGTAATCTTTATTTATAATTCAAAGTAAATATGGAGAAAAACTATAAAGGTGAATTTCATTTCACTGAGATTTTTTTTTTCTGTAACCTTGAACCCTATTGGCTTGATGCCTATTTTTCTTTTTTTTTTCTATATGACAAAGTACACCATGTGAGCCCTATCTTTCTTCTCAGGTCTTACTTAACTTTTATTACGCAATAAGAGTAAACAGGTTCTCACATATCTGCTGGCCAATATTCCACAGACTATGCTCTGTTGTTGTATTATAAATGATTGATTGGTAAAAAAATTAGAGCCAATGACTTGAATATCTTTTTTTTTTAAATGAGAAAATTAGTGTGTGTATGGATTTGAAGGGAGATAGGCCTCATTTTATATTGAAACACTCACCAGTCATCAAGTCTTTCGTGTGATTGTTTTAGTTCATATCTTTTCTCAAATATTTCTTTCTTTGGACTTCATTCACATGTAACTTCATTTTTTAAATACTGTTTTCTCCTTGAAAACACAGGGTGTACATCTGCTTTTTCTGGGGAGTCTTTCAGAGTCCTGTTACCCATCTTGTTATTCCCACTCTGTACACCCCTCCCTGACAAAGTTGTTTCTGCTGCCTGTTGTTTTGGGGGGCGTAATCTGAGCACAAGGGTTTGCATTTTTACCTGTTCATCTCCAGTCTCTGCTATACTGGCTACCTCATGGTGGATTTTCAGGGAACATTAATGTAGCAGTCACATGACCTTCTGAGATGCCTTCAACTTCTATGGTTTACAATTTTGCACTAATAGTAAATTTCACATTGATTCTAATGCCAGAGGCCAGTTGTTGCCCAGTCAATCCTTCTCTCAGTTCATCCTGCTACAGTCTCTGCCCTACCTTGAGAATAGTTGAAACAGGCTGAAAACAGCTCTCATCTTGTGTAACATGAACAGTAAGCACATGTCTGCAGTCATGTAATATAATGAATGGGCAAGTTGATGAGTTAGGAGTAAAGTAATATTGCTTTAAATTTATACTGTTCCTTATTCCAGGTTTGACTTGGGGTAAAGTTGTGGGGTTTGTTGAGCCATGAGAGGAAGCCTGGTAAGATTGAGCTATAGCTTGAAGTCCCAGAGATCCAGAAGGGGCAGTAGGAGCTTTGTCTGCTCTTGACTTTGGGCTCCTGTAATGTAGCCACATCCCCCCATAGAGAGAATTGTCACTTAGAGGCTGTGCTCACAAGTCCCTTCTTGTGTAGATGAGGCATCTTAGGCCAAGCCAATAGAAAGCACCTGCTGTCAGACCCACCCCACCCCAAAAGTGTATATAAGATCCTACCCAGAAGGAATTGGTGTGTGTGTGAGAATTACTCTGTTGTCTGAGAGCATGTCACAGGAGCTGTAACAGTGCCTGGGAAGAGACTGTTCTGCTAAAGCATTCTCCACCGGAAGCTCCCCTGCACTTCACTCGCCAGCCCTTCTCCAGCTTAGCACAGTCAGTGTAAGGTCTTGGAGCAGCAGCAGCTCTAGCAGCAGCAGCTGAGATGAAGGTGGTGGAGGTGCATCCCCTCCCTGATCACGCCCTTTCCCCTTCACTTTAACCCTCTTAACAGGTAAGGCCAGAGATCTCCAGGGATAGCCTCTGGTACACAGACTGACAGAAAACCCCAGAGTTTTATTAATAATACCAGACCCCACCCTTTTTTGGTTACAATTAAATAACATTTATATATTATACATATATATATATACATATGTACACATATATAAATGTACTAAATGGTAATTGTTTTGGTCATGCTTCTCTTACATTAATCTCTAGAAGGCATAGGCAGAATTTCTGTGCATCCACTGCCTTCTGTAACCAAGGGATTCTTGCTCCAAAATTAAGTACAAGGCTCCTTGTCCAATCCATGAAGCACAAAAAAATTTAAAAATTATATTAATTTATCTAGTTTGTAAGGAGGGATATGCCACTGTATGTGTGTATGTTGGTCAAAGGACAACTTACAGATGTTAAGTTTTCTCCTTCCACCATGTGAATCCAAGAGCTTGAACTGACATCGGGCACTTTGCCAAATGAGACATTTTCCTAGCCCAGAACACAGAGAAAAAGGAACCGTTCTCTCAGTTCCTCTAAGAATGGTAATCTAATTCCATTTTTTACCTAGGAGAAATGTAAACTCTATATCAAAGGTTGTCTCATGACAACTGAAAACAATAGTATAATCTCACACTATGGTTCATCTGGCAGGATAGAACTGCAGTTTTTAAACCAGGGACAAAGTTTTCACTTGAAATAAGATCATCTTGTACTGGTACAAAATAAAAGAGAAAATTTTATTTCTACAGATTTCCTGACTGTGTTTCATATCTAAGGTGGAAGAAATAATTTTACGTTGGAAATAACGTTGAGTTGGAGGTCTGACTGCCTCATTGGCTGACTCTGGGATAACTTGGGGCAGTCCTTATCCACAAAGAACTTCTGATTCCTGGATGAGAATAAAACTTGTTGTCTTGACTTCACGTATTCTCACAGTAGTAAGTGATAACCCATATGTGGAGGTTATTGACAAGTTACACAGGCCTACAGAAGCCTAAGGTGTCACAGGGTAGCATTTCTGCTTTACTGCCATGCACCTCTATAACCAGCATGCTCTTATGGCTCAACTGGACCTCAGCAAGGACACTTACTTAAATATATAAACTTTGTGTATTCTTTCTGTATGTTTTGTTGCTGTGCTTCTGGATTTTCCTTCCTATTTGCATGTACTATTTAAAGACTTAGATTTGTGATTCCAGCTACTGTAACTGTCCTTTAAAAACAGAAAGTTAAAAATTCAAGGCATACATCAACTCATTCAGGCTATTTTCAAGCTTCAAGACAATAAGTTATTTTTCACATGCCCAGAGAGAATTTTGTACTGCTCATGACAGAATTAGCTTTGGATTTATCTGTTAGAGGCATAAAAATGAGTTTTGTCTTTCTCTTCCCTCCTTCTCTTCTCCCTTACTTTCTTTTCTTGTTTATTATTTGTCTTTTTTCTTTCTTTCTTTTTTGGATATGTACTAGGTGTATACTTGAGTCTCTATTATCTCTAAATCCCCCCCTCCTCCTTAGTACTCATGCATCCTATCATTCAGACTAACAGAAAGTGAGGTCAGCCAGTGACCACACAAGAGAGGTCATGCATTATCAGTCTTTTCTATCAGTGGGTTCAGCGATGGAAAAAAGTTGCAGGACCTTCAACAGCATCCAAAACCTTCTCCCCCCTGACTTGAGTTGGATTTTATAAGACCTGATCTTCATTTCCAGACAAACAGTTCTGTTCTCAGTATTCTCCAGATAGGCATCTCCTATTTCATTAGCCTGGGTCTCTGGTCTCCACTTTTCTTGCCTTTTCTTTCACATCACAGTAAAATGGAAAAACAATAATAATAACAACAAACAAACAAAATCAAAATCCATCTGTCACCCAAAAGCTATATCCAATTGATAACTTCTCTGAAAAGAAAAACTAGTTTTATTCTAACATGTTCTCACTGGGTATACAAACCAAGCAGAGGCCCCATGCCCAGCAGTAGATGGCTAACAAAATGAACTCGGTGGTATTTTCGGAGGTAATCTTCTCTCATAATATTTTATTTCAGAATTTTCTCTTTCTTTCTTTCTTTCTTTCTTTCTTTCTTTCTTTCTTTTTTCTTTCTTTCTTTCTTTCTTTCTTTCTTTCTTTCTTTCTTTCTTTTTCATCCTCTCTACAAGCCTTTTGCTTTATATTACAGATGTTGATTGAGTGTTTATGGGATTTCTGTATGTGCAAAAGATTAATACTGTGTATGTGTTCCTTGTGCTTTTTCTTTTTTTCTGTTCATTTGTTTTACCCTACTTGGGTTTGTTTATATTTTATCATATTTTATTATTCTTATTCTTTCTTCTTTATAAGAAGATGTCTGTTTTCTATTGAGAGAAAGCAAGAAAGGGTGTGGATTTGGGTAAATGGGTAAGAACTGGGAAGAGCTGGCGGAAGGAAACTGTACTCAATATATTGTATGCAAAAAATAGATTTTCAATTAAAAGAGGAGAATTGTGTTCATGCAGGTAGAGGCTGTCCATTTCTCTGCTCACCCCTACTAGGTATTAGCTCCCTGCCCAGTTTCTCTGGGCACTGCCACTAGAAACAGCAAAGTCAGAGGTGAGCAGCACTGCATTGCTGCTCTGCAGAAGCAGAGTCCAGCAGCACTAGCAGGTATGTCACATCTGTTGCCAGGCCTGGTATTTTCTGTTCCTGTAAGAGTTAGTCCTTGGGTCAGTCAATTGTTGGCCATTCCTTCAATCTCTGCTTCATCTTTATCCCTGCACATCTTGTAGGCAGGGCAAACTTTGGATCAAAGGTTTTGTGGGTAGGTAGGTGTCTCTCTCCCTCCTCTGGAAGTTCTGTCTGGCAACAGAAGGTGGCCAGTTTAGGCTCCATTTCCTGACCTGGTACTGATCTCAGCTGGCACAACTTGAGACCCATCCCATGGGAGAGAACCAGCCCCTGATATTATTAGTCATATTCTGCTATGCTTGCAGACAGGAACCGAGCACAGCCGCCATCTGAGAGAATTCACTTAGCAGTTGATTTAAACAGATGAAGAGACCTACATTCAAATATTAGACAGAACTCAGGGAGTCTTGTGGAAGAGTTGGGGGAATCATTGAGGGAGCTAGAGGGTTTAAGGACATCATAAGAAGACCTACAGAGCCAATTAACCAGGGCCCATGGGAGCTCAGAGACTGAACCACCAACCAAAGAGCATTCAGTGGCTGGACCTAGACCCACACATATGTAGCAGATGTGCAGCTTGATCTTCATGAGCCCAACCCCCAAATTAGACTGAGGGTTTACCCTGACTCTGCTGCCTACCTGTGAATCCTGTTCCTGTAACCGGACTGTCTTGTTTGGCCTCAGTGGGGAAGTTGCTCTTACTCCTGATGAGACTTAATGTGCCAAGAGAAGTTTGCAGTCAGTGGGGGTGGTGCTCCCTTCTCAGAGGAGAAGGGGAGGGGGAAATGGGGAAGGGAAAGGGAGGGTAGGACTGAGAGGGAAAGAGGGAAAGATGCACTCAGAATGTAAAATGAACAAATAAATTAATGAAAAAACAATAATATCATGATCCAACAACTTCAAAGATGCTGTTGCTGGCATTGAGACTTTACTTGTAAGCAAATAATTCGGCTGGTTATTTGTCACTGCCCTCTTGTTTAATGATTTCTCTCTATTAAATCAACCTGCCAGAATATTATCAGAGTATTTTATGTTCTAATATATTATATATACTAATATAGTATATATATGATATATATTTTGATAATTATCAGAATAACATGTCAATGTCCCTATTATCAGTCTTTATGCAAATTAGGCTCTGTATAGAAATTTGTGAAGCTGAGTTCTGAAAGAAATATAATTTTTTATGGATGTCTTAAAATACGTCCTGGAATTTGAACATTTCTATATTTTTGACATAGTTTTAATTATAAAGAGTGAGCTGAACTTCACAGTGAATTACCCATTCTTTGTCTTGTCCTCCAGAGCCTTGGTTATTTCTGCCAAAGAATAGTGAGTCACAGATACCTTATCATGCCAAAGTGGTTAGGACATCTGCTGTATCGTGTATATTAGGCTAAGCTATATGAAGCTGCTGCTACTTAACAATCTTGTTTCTGAGAATGTCAGTTCTCCTTTGTTAAGAAGTACCTAGATTTGAAGATGTGAAAAGATGAGAGGCTCTTCCCAAGGTGCCATTCCCCAGTTCTGTGCCAACAAGGATGTGGAGGCTCAGTGTGCAAAATGGCCATGCTGATTTTCCAAGGGGCTTTACTAATGAACAAATATCCTAGTTTTAGAATTTTCTTCATGTTCTAAAGATTGAACCTGGGGCCTTTACATGTCTGTCAAGCACTCTCCTACTGAGATACATCACCAGCCCAGGTTTGGGTTTTCAGTTGGCACATCTCATCAGCATATCACTTTATATTTGCTTCTCAGCCCTTCTCCAGTCACTGCTCAAGGTTTTGGCCTTTGTACCTAAAGAGGGCTATCAAAATCATCATTTCCAGAAGCCTCTGTCTATCAACAAATGGTGTCAGTCACTCTATAAATGTTTTTTTTTATGGTATGTTTCCCTAAGGGACTTTCTTTTAATCAATGTTAATTGAAACAAGCTGCATTGAGAGTTGTCCAAATCTAGTTGTTGAGCAATTAAGATTTTTATGACTTCATAAAACAAAGGCAATATGTCTTGCATCTTTTATACAGGGACCCAGTTTCCTGTGGAAATGGATCTTTCTTAAGCATATGAGTACCCCACAGTGAGTGTGGGGAAGGGTGAAGAACTCAGGTGTGCTCAGCAGCACTAAAAAAATTCAAGAACAACAATTTCTACACCCATCTTTCAATCAGTCCAATTTATGCCTCTTTATTGCCTTCTGAAATTCTGGCTATCCCATAACAAAACAATAGGAAGTAGCCTTATAAGTTTTCTAGAACAATGATTACAGATACTTGGAAATCACTGTAAGAGTTATGGACTCTTTCCTTACAATATCAAATTGTGTATTTACTGTGTTCAACGTTTTGCATCTGAGCTTACAAGTTTCATTTAAAAAGACAAAACAATGTAGAACCTGTTGACTCTCAGTTGAGGAACCATTCAGAATTCTACTACCTGGCTTCACAGTGGAAAACTAGGAGATGAAGAGACTTGCACCAGGCTATAAAATGTCTAACAGAAAAAAGAGGGCTCAAACAAGTTCAGATTATTATAGTTCCAGTTCTATTTTCTGTTCCCTTGAGAGTTGAGTGCCTTATGTTCTCTTTGTATGTAGGATTCCATAAAAATAAAACAACAGGAAAGACAGAGTTGATAGAGAGATATTATGTGCACCTATTTCTAAGTTAACTATAGAGATTACAGAAAATGAATCTACTCAGCTGTAGGATAGAGCTCTTTAACACACATTGCCAAACAAATGTTTGCATGTTTCCATAGATTAACCTGTCCCTGCTTTTTTGTGGCTTTATTTTCCTGGTCTGGTACTGTTCACCTTTTGCAGGAAGCTAGATGAGTGAAAGATCAGAGTTCAAGGTAGTGGTTTCATTGACAACATTAAATATTTACTGAGTCTTAAGTTTTATCCTGGCAGTGAACCAGGTTACTGTCCTTGCCTGGTGGGTTTGTAGCAGAAATGTCAGTGCCTTGGAAGGTGTTTTGAGTAAAGAGGTTAAAATCTTGTCTAACTGGTTGTGTCTTCAGTCTTAAACAATGAAGTGGTGATGAGGGAAGAAAGGAGTACGATCTTTAATGGAACAGAGTGTTTTTCTTTTATGTCACACTGTCAATAGTGCAGAGGCTCTAGCAGTCTTTTTGTTCATCCTTCTGTGGAAGGTCTTAGTCAAAAAAAGGGAGCTCTTCCAGTCACCTCATCAGTGGTTTGGTGAATGATCTGAACCTGAGTGATCTTCTAGCTGTAAAGAGAAACCTTGAACAGGATCTGGAGAGTATAAGCAGAAGATCAAGGTGAATCTTCCACAAGCCAACCAAACAGCAACCCTCAGAAGTTCACACACTGTATAATCTATATTGTATGGTATCATATAGTTCAGCCTTCTCTTTCCCCTTTCCCTTTATACTGTCAGTGAGACAGCACTTACTCTGCAGCTGACATCACACTTTCTTATGAATGTGTTGGGCAATGTTCCCAGGAAGATTGCTATTGTACGTAACTGATAATTTTGCCTGGATAGGTTTATTTAAATTAATGCACACCTTTTTTTTTTTTCATTTCTCCAGCATATATACTTTGCTTAATCATAAATGGACAATTGTCAGTCATAGGGGAGGATAAAATAAGCATACAATTAGAAAATCATTGTGTATTCTTAAAAACATTTTACATATAGAGTCTGCATGCCTTCCCCTGAGAGTCTCTGGTCTTAGAGATTCTAGGAACTGAGATGTGAGCTCAAGCTTGGGGAAGGGCAACAACATGGAAACTAAGAAATGCCCCATGTCCATTCCCAGATCCTGCTGGTGAGGTATATCTGCTGAGTCTGGTATTTGCAGTGAAGGGGATCTCATCTTTCAGTTTTGTTGCTGGGATAAAACACTCTGACCAAGAACAACGTTTGGTGAGAAAGTTTGTTTGGCTTTCAATTCCAGACCAGAGTGCATCGGAACAGGAACTTGAAGGTAGGTGTGCTTGTACTTCCACACAGTACTACTTCTGACCATGAGCCTCACTTACACCCAAAGAACACGGCACAGAGTGTTTTTCCATGCTGTGGATCATGGAAGATGTGGATTGATGGCTGGCAGGCAGTCTTCTGCTCAGCTGGCTTCAGGATCACACGCTTCCCACAGTTGGCAGGACCCTCCTAAATCAATTAACTATGAAGGTAATTTCTTACAAGCATGCCCATGGGCCAACCTAACCCAGGCAAATTTTCAGTTGAAATTTGTTTCCAAGATAATTCTAGGTTGTAACAGGTTGACAGCTAAAGGTAACCAGGAAAATAAACAACCAGTTGTTCACTCTCCTTTCTCATACAGCCCTGTCGTCTGGCTTGGTGATCATCTCCTCCTTTTGTTGCAGCAAGATTATTTCCTTGTGGCCACTATCATTTGGCTTGTTAATTCATTCTTTGGTTGCCATTTGTGGTTTTATCCTGAAGGTCCTGGGCCTTGGCTTTCCAGTTTTATAGGAGAAACCCGTGTCTTTCTATGATGCCCCATCATGACAGTAGCTGATTCCATTAATATCTATCAGATAAGTTTACATCTCACTTATCCCCTTCTCTTTCTACAGCCTGAAACAATGGCCCAGTTTACTGAAGACTGAAACTCAGGGCTCCCCTGTTTCTGTGTGAACTTTCAGAATTCAACAAGTGACCAAGGTTCAGTGACCCACAGACAGTGCTTTTGCTAACTTGTTTGTTTTCACAGATGAGGACCCCTGTGCTTAGAGAAGAGGATTATTAAAACAAACAAACAAAGAGACAAGCAAACAAGGAAAACCCACAATAGCTGGCCTTTTTTTCCTTGCTGATTTGTTTTAGATGCTCTAAGTAGCTAGGAAAGTACTTGGTCTTCTTTTTTTTGACATGAAATGGAAGCCTTACTGGTTCTTTGATTCTGTTGTTTTTTTCTTGGGCAACGAATAATTGAGACTAGCATCTGGCCAGTTCTGACATGGCAGCTTCCTGGTGTGAGGTAGGGCCAGGGACCAGATCCAAAACTGAGGTGCCTTCCTCCTACAGCCTGAGGCCGTCTGTGGGTTGGCAGCTGGACTCTCAAGCTTTTTGTGGTGAGGAGTGAAATCAAGGCAGTCTCTGTGTAAAGTGCAAGTGAAGTTTGTGTGTGTGTGTGTGTGTGTGTGTGTGTGTGTGTGCGCGCGCGCGGGCGCGTGTGTGTGTGTGTGTGTGTGTGTGTGTGTGTGTGTGTAGCTCTGATCACTCAAGCAGTTTACTGCTGGAGGAAGTGTCTGTTTTAACTGAGGTTGGTGAGTAAAGACAATCTTAAGGCTGTGCTTTGAGCTGGGTGGCTTTAGGTAAAAGATTTAGCTTCTCTGAGCCTTGTTTATTCTTGTCTATAAAATATGTTTTGACATAGGTACAGCTGACCCTCAACTATGAGGAATAGATAGGTTCTGTCCAACAACAATAACTTTGATTCCTTGAATCTAAAGACTGAATTTTTAAATATAATTTTCTGACTTTTAACTTCTCAAATCTGTAACGTATTCCACATAATCTTTACTGCTGTCAAACTTACTTTGTCAAGAAAGTTGAGGCATACTTGAGGTGAAGTCTTGTCAACATGAGAGTATAAGAAATGTCATACTGAATTTTTTTTAAATTTATATTAAAAATCTCCCATGCAATGTTCAGTGTCAGTTGTTTTTGAAAGCTTTGGTTGGGTTCCAGGGTAGACAAAAAGTTTTGAAGGATAGCTAGCCTGCAAACCTGGAGAGACTGTCTTCTGAGCTGTGCCTACTCAGCTGTTTACTGTTGATGGACAAGAATGGAGGCTCTTTTCTCAAGCCCATTTAATTCTGCTGATCCCCAACTTGGAAAGTAGAGTAGTTTTTATGCTGGGGAATTCATGTCCATGTGACAGCTCATGACATCCATCTTTAGAGAACTACCTTAGAAGAGCCTGGTGCTCAGCTACTGGGTTCGGATAGGGTTAGAGTTAGGGTTAGGGTGAGGGTGAGGGTGAGGGTGAGGGTGAGGATGAGGGTTAGGGTTAGGATGAGGGTGAGGGTGAGGGTTAGGGTGAGGATGAGGGTTAGGGTGAAGTTGAGGGTGAGGGTGAGGGTGAGGGTGAGGGTGAGGGTGAGGGTGA
>JANHMN010000014.1:557247-572477 GCA_030674055.1 Rhabdomys pumilio | reverse complement strand
TGTCTTATTTTAAACTTCAAATTTAGTTGACTTACTGTATGCAAGGTAATTTCAAAAAGATTTTAGAATGAGGCTAAAGACTATTCATACTTTTCTAAAGCTTGGAGGTGGAAGAAGTGAGCTAATGAAGCAGGCCATCTTATCTCAGAGGACTTAAATCTTCACAGCGGTGTCTGAACTTCTTTTTCTTCCTCAATGCTGCTACCCAAACTTTAATGAAAACCCCAAGTACACAGTATTATTTCAGTTGCTAGTATTCATTTCAAAGAATTTCTATATGTTAAAAAATACAAGTGTGCTGGAGAACACAAAACTTGAGCTGGGTCTGTAATAAAGAACAGGGAGACCAGTTATCTCTTCTGCATTAAATAAAACTGAATTGAAAATTTAAACATTGACCTTGGCAGGGGGCAGGGGAGGGCACTTGCTGTGTAGATTTTCATACCAATGTGCTGCAAACCTAGCACTGGCCTATTTTGAAGCATGCACTGCCCTCCAGTGGCACTCATTGGAAGGACACACCCAATCTGCCATGAAGGCTGTTTCCAGTTAGTTATTTTCCCTGAAGCATGCTTTGAATAATGTCAAATTTTAATTCACAATGATTTTATTTAATTAAAGAATATTTTAAAGTCAAATTTAGTAGTGAAGGCTTTTAATTTCACCTATTTGGGAAGTAAAAATATGAGAACTTCAAGTTCAAGATCAGCCTGAAATAAACAGTGAGACCTCATCTTAAGACTAAGTAAACAGAAGAATGGTCCAGAGCTCAGTGGTGGGCCCCATTTCTTGCCTGGCATGCATGAGGCCCCAGACTCAGTTTCCAGTATCTTCCCCATGCCACAGCAGAAAGTACATTATGGTTCTCAAGATGCTAGATTCACAATTAGGAGGCTAGTTCTAGTTACAATCCCCTTGTTGTCACAAAGGAATTTGAACTTTTGTCATGTAATCAAGGGATGTCTTTCATACAAATTGAGTCATTAGAAAGAATTTATTAGCCGAGTAAATATGACACACTAAGAATATGAACCATGCTGGGTTCAAATTGTTTGACTGAGATTTCAAGTTTACACTTGATATCTACAATGACAAATGAAAGCTTTTAAAGCACACGCACACACTTAGAAAGTTGATAAATTTAAACTTGATGCTACAAAAACCTAAAACTAAAATTGGGCTGAAGCAAAAATAAAACTTTAGAGCATTTAAGAATTTATTCTGTGAGAATAAACACAGTTACCCTGACAAGCTACTTAGTCCAGTGCAACCCTTACTTTACATCAGTGTATCCTTTTTGGTTTTCAACCAAGGGAAGAAAGGTGGTTGTAGGGGTGATATTTAGAAAATGGTGCCTGGTCTGGCTTGTTCCTGGGCAGCCACTATGTTCATGCTGCTCCTTGGCTCTGACTGGGGATCCGGCTAGCTAGATTCGAAGGCCCTGGCACCCATGAGATGGCTCTGCTAATCCACCACATTCACAAAGCTCGGCTGAACCCCAGACAATATCTGCCATTCTCCACATACCAGGTAGAAATGAAACTTTTAAAGCATGATGATCTAAAGGATTTATGTATTTAGAAATGCTCAATCAACAAGATGTCCACACAATTAGAGTTGTTATCCAATATCTAACCTTTTGATAGAAGTTGCTACCAGGACAGCTTTTGACCCATCTGGGGTTCTCCATGGCTGATAGCCTTCTTCTTCTCCCCTTCCTCTATTTCTCCCCATCCTCATCGTCTTATCCCCTCCCCTTCCCCTCTTTCTCTTCCAGCTCCACCTCCTCTTCTATTGCCAAATCACCAAGCTTCACTTCGAATACAATGTAGTAGAATAAGTGCCCCCCATTAACAACTCTGGCCCAGCCTCATGACATGAATGGACTGTTCTCCCCCAGGGAATGGCTAACAGTCCAACCATTTGTCAGGAGGTTGTAGCTACTGCATTAAAACCCTATTTAGACAAAGAACTTAATATATACCATTACATGGATGACATATTAGTATGGGGAGACACTTCTACCTCCCCATCCCAACTTAAGGAACAGCTAATACCTTCCCTTATCTGCCCTAGGATTCAAAATAGCCCCTCACAAAATCCAGCTTATTCTTCCCTTTGCATCTGTAGGAACAGAGACCTCCCTTACTTCAATACGCTCCCTCAAACCCACCCTTTCCTTCCCTCAAAAATAAACTCGTGCCTCTCTCTAGAGCTTTGTGGGCAACCTCAATTGGCTTTGATCCTGGCTACACCTTCTCACAAGCAGCCTTCAACCTCTCTTTAACCTCCTGAAAGGAGATAAAAGTTCCTCCTCCCCAAGAACACTGTCCCCAGAAGCACTCTAAGCCCAAAATTCTGTCAATTTTGGGCCCTAAAAGATATGGCTCTTGCTAGGTATGACCCAACCATACCTGTGCATCTCCTTATCTTTAACTCCTCCCCTGTGCTTGTAGGAGCCCTCTACCAACCTCAGGGGGTGCTAGAATGGCTCTATATCCCAATGGGTGGTACACCCCGAATTCTAAATGAAGTGGATGCATTTGCTAACGTGATTAAAAAATGACAGGGATAGAGCCCAACAAACCCTAAGGAAAGAACCTGATGTTCTTGTCACCCCCTTCTCCCTCTCTGACATTCAGTGGCTAATCAAAAATAATTCCCACTTTGCTAGCAGCATAATAGGATTCCTATGACAAATTGACAACCATTATCCTGACAAAAATGGGCCTCTGCCCTCCCTTTGTTGTGATGGCTATTCCCTCAAACTATTCTCAAGAGAGCCCATAGCAGGATCCCCCTCAATATTTACCAATGGGGGAAGAGGGGAGCTGCAGCAGTTTTCTGAGGATGAACCCTCCATCTTTCTATTCAAAGAGCTTCCCCACCACTTCCCTCCCAATATAAAGAACTATATGCCATTTACCTAGCTCTAAAAGAAGTCAAGGGCCCCTTTAATCCCTTTTCAGACAGTGTATATGCTGTCAATTTGCTCTCCTGGCTGTCAAGATCATTTGTCAAACTAGATGCCAACCCACTTTCCTCTCTACTCATACAGATCTCTGCCCTCCTACAGAAAAGAGCCTCCCTCATCTATATCCAGCACATCCCATTTCACAGTTCCCTGCCAGCTCCTATATCTGAGGGAAATGCACTCGCTGACCAAACTGCCTCAACAGGGACATCCATAGCCTCCACGGAGCAAGCAGACCAATTTCATTCATGCACACACACAAATATAAAGGGGCTTCATGCTCACTTCCCTCACATCCCCCTTGCTCAGCTCTAAAGGACAATAAAAACATGTGCCTCTTGTGCATCCCACATTACCACCCCAGCTTTACAAACCATGAGCACCAATCCCAGAGACCTCAAATCCATTGCCTTATGAAAAATTGATGTCACTCATATTCCTTAATTCGGTAGACAAAAATATGTTTTTGTCACCATAGATACACACTCACATTTTATATGGGCCACAGCCCAGACAGGTGAAAACTCAAAAAGGCTGATCTACCATATGCTCTCTACCTTTACCATCATGGGCATTCCTCCACAGATAAAACCTGATAATGGCCCTGCCTTCACTAGCTCTCAATTTAAAGCCTTTTGCACATGCTAGGAAATTGCTCATCATATGGGAATTCCCCACAACCCTCAGGACTAAAAAATAATAGAAAGAACACATCGGACCCTGAAGGGCCAACTCTAGAAACAAAAAACAACTTATCCCCTAATGTACAATAATGATGACCCTGACCACCCTAAACATATTTAACATCTACAAAAACTCCAAACTCCTTCCTATTTCCCTCCATTGGCACACACCAAAATCCTAGTACGATGGTGAGATCCTTTGGATGAATTTGGAAGGGACCAGACCCCCTCCTTACAACGGAGAGGGGTTTTGCTTGTGTTTTTTCACAGGACTAGCCTAAGCCTATCTGGGTCCCTGCCAGAAATGTCCGACACCACCCCACCAACCAAGAAGATGGCTCGCCTCTCACTGACAGATCAAGAACCAAGGAGGGGGAAGAGAAGGCGGAGGAGACACCATGCCCAGAGGAACAGCAGGATCTCCTGGAAGGACATCCATGACCTGGTGACAGCTGCCCAGGCCATGTACCCTCCACAAGCTATCATCTCCTGGCTACAGTACATCCAATATGCAGCGGACCTCTATTTCCCTTAACGACCCACCCCAATTCCTCCCAATGCTTTTTCTGTGCCTCTCTCTCCAGACTATTATTAACAGCCATTACCATTAACTTTTTTCCTTTACAACCTCCATTGACCTTTGCCCATGAGGAAAGAACAGGACATTCCTCTCTTTGACCAACCCCCACCTCTTTGCCTTGTAGAGCCCTCCTCAAAACCCCATCTTACATGTGGCCATGATATCACCATTACCAAATTAGTATGTGTTGACCCTCCTGCCCTCCTCTGGTGTAAAGACACTACAGGTGCCTATAGCAATCCTCATTTTCAGGGCTCCTATGCCTTCGTGATTGTTGTTCCCCAGGTTTATCTCTACGAACCTGAAGAACTCATCTTGCAGATGGAAGGAAACTGAAAGAAGAGAGAGAACTTTATCCCTCCCTGCTCACACTTGATCCTCTTGGCCCAACAACCCCCACCCCCCACCCCACCCCCAACACTGGGCCGCTGGAGATCTTTGTGAGAAGCCTTCCAGAACTGAGATCCAGCAGGATTATGTTGCAAAGCAGGCTCAGCAGGCAGTCTATTCTTCTAAGTTCTTGTAGAAAGTGTGTGCAGCAAGGGCAGATTACTGCACATAGGCTGTTAGATCCTTTGTGGTAAGTGATCAAGGGATCAAGGTCTATTCAGCCTGCTCAAGGCTGGGAAAGGCCCGCTCAGGACTAGAAATGGCACAAAATCTCACATTTGTTTCATCAGAGAAACATAGCCATATTTGAGGAAATTCCCAAAATTTACATGAGTAGGACACAACACAGCATGTAGGCAAGTGATACAGATTAGTATTTGCAGGCAGATGCACACCAGTTCTTCTCCCTGAGAAAAAGCAAGAGTGTGTTCTGATCAGGGCGGAGACGCTGTACCTGACGTGTAGGTGACCTCATGGACCAAGCTCTGCAGAGAACTCAGGGAACTCAGGGAGCTGGGCAGGGCAGTCTCCCCAGTATGACTTCTAGGTGTACACCACTTCCCAAGCTTCTTGATAGGTAGGAGGATAGGCTATACTTATACAAAGAACAAATGATTGAAGCTATGCGGATGCAGGAACCTTTGTGAGAATAAATTGTAAAAATGAAATTTTAGGTCTCAACATGAAAGATTCTTAGGTTCAGAGTTTCAATTTACACTTAAGTGTTAGCTGCCCCTGGAGTATATCCCAGGGACTTGAACTAACATTTCAAAAGAACAAAGGACCCAAGATAGAGGCAATAAAAGACCCGGGTAAATAGTCTTTTAAAAAATTTTAAAAGAATTCTCCTGGAGTGAGATACAGATGTAAATAGGAACAGAGACTGGGAAAGAAACCAAGCTTGAGAACAGATGTTAAAATCAGCCTTTGTAGTTATTAAGAGGTACAACTGCCTTTATGAGCCTTGTGAATATTGGTATATAAACGGCCTCAACTCTAATTCAGCACTCTTTTGCCTGCACACAAGGGAGTCCTGGTGCACCAGTAACAGTAAACCTCATGCTATTACAACAAATCCTGCCTGTGCATTTTCTGTGAGAGCTCGTCCCTTGGTTTTGGATACTTAGAGTCCAACACCTTCACCCTTCACCAAACGTCAGTGTACTCTAGAAGAGTACTAGAAGAGACTTAGAAAAGGTCAAGTGAGTGTCCTCACTGTTTGCTTAAAAGTTATATTTTACATCACATAATGACAATAACTAAACAAGAACATAATATTTTCTAATGTATGCTGTTGTCTTTCGGAAGTCTGGATCATTTTCTACAAAAGTGTACCTTCATCTTTAGAAGCCTCTGACAAGCAGTTCTATCTGAGCTCTGACTGAAAAGAAATGGGATCCTCTGCCCCCAACACCTTTGGCAGATTAACATGATTTCTGACTTGGTTTTGAGTTGTGTTGGTCTATTCACATTTTTCATTAATTTTAAGTGAAATAACACAATGATCTTAGTTATGAGTCTCTGAAGCTATGAGTGGTCAGCCAGGATCAAATCACTTAAAGGTTCCTTATGCCTTCAGAAATATGGAAACCTTGGTATGTGTGAGCCAAGGTAATATTCACTGTTTGAGTCATGGTCAGCTGCCTCCATTTTTCTGGGATATGGTGAGATAGAAAATCAAGGAAAAAGAGCAGGGAAGAAAACAGTTGACCAGCTTATGGTGGCTCAGAAACGGGAAAGAAGTATAAAGAAGAGGCCCAAGGCATGATACAGAATTTGAGAATTCATCTTCAATGACCTTTGTCTTAGGGCTTTCGTTGCTTTGAAAAGATTCCAGGACCAGTCAACTCTGGTTGACTCCTATCAACCAGATAGGAGCTTGGCAGTTTCCAGGCAGGCATGGTGCTGGAGGAGCTGAGAGCTGTACATTTTCACCCAAAGGAAGTCAAGAGCAGACTACAAGCAGCTAATAGGAGGGTCTCAAAGCCCACCCTTACAGTGACCCCTTTTTAGCAAGGCCACACTTCCTGTCTTAGTTAGAATTTCACTGCTGTGAACAGACACATAACCAAGGCAAGTCTTATAAAGGACAACATTTACTTGGGGCTGGCTTACAAGTTCAGAGGCTCAGTCCATTATCACCAAGGTGGGAGCATGACAGCATCTAGGCAGGCATGATGAAGGCAGAGCTGAGAGTTCTGTATCTTCATCTGAAGGCTGCTAGCTGAAGACTCACTTCCAGGCAGCTAGAATGAGGGTTATAACCCCATGCCCACAATGACATGCCTATTCTAATAAGGCCACACCTCCAAATAATGCCATTCCCTGGCCAAGCATATTTACCTCTTAATAGTGCTACTACCTAGGCTAAACATTCAAAGCACCATGGCCTCCTTTATCAAATCTGGCCCCATATAATTTTTTAAAGATCTATTTTTATTTATTTTATGTGTGTGAGTACACTTTAGACATACCAGAAGAGGGCATCACATACAACTGTAGATGGCTGTGAGCCACCGTGTGTTTGCTGAGAATTAAACTCTGGACTTCTGGAAGAGAAGTCAGTGAGCCATCTCTCCAGCCTCATGATGTTTGCTTTAGTTGTGTACTTAATCTAGAGTCACCCAGTAGAAGAAACTTATACATATTTAAGAGGAATTACTTTAATTATTTAATTGGTTTGAGAAGACCTGTTAACTTTCTCCCTTAAATAGCTTCTGTCAGAGTGTCTTATCTTATAGTTTTCTGTCAATTTTTTATCACAGATACAAGAAACAAAGCATTTCACTGCAGAACACTAACCACCTATCAGTAATGATATCAAATTATGATTCCATCAATAGATTAATTAGTACTCTGATTAGACCAGTACCTTCATCAATTGTCTAAAGCTTGTCAGTTAGTAACCAAGTCTTTAAAATATGAACCTTTCTGGAAGATCCTTCTTATCTACACTATAATATTTCATTCTTAGCACCTCAAATACTCATGTCTATCTTATGATGAACATTTCTTCTACAAGTTCCCAGAGTAGTAGTAGTTCTAGAATTTCTCAAAGTTTATGTTCAAAATTTCTTATGATACCCAAGGCAAACTCTTATAAATTCAAAGGGCAACTTATACTCTAAGATGTAACAAGCACATACTCCTATTCCAATGGGAAGCCATTGGAGCACTGTTGTGTGTGAAGACCTTGATTTTATTTTAATAATTGTACCTTCTGGTACTCAACTTTCCACAGGCTTCTTTTGTGCTCAAACTATCAAATCTTTCTGCTCTGTTTGCTCCCAAGTCTTCTGACAAAATTGTCTAATAGCAGTCAGCAATATCCATGCTACAGCCGGAATGCTGAGGTGCTTTGATGTTTTCTTTGCTAGCTCAACTGTTTCATTACTTTTAAATTCAGCTTCATGGACATGCATGAAATGTAGACTAAATTTTCCCCATAGAGTAACACAAATGTTCCCTAGTCCAGTCCTCAATAATATTTGTTTTCATTTGAAACCTCACGAATCAGACTTTCTTGTCCACATTCATATCAACTAGGCCTTCTTAATTTCCAACTGTTTTATTTCTAGACTAGTAGTTCTCAATCTTTCTAATGTGGTGACCCTTTATTATACAGTTCCTCATTTGTTGTGATCCTCAACAATAACATTATTCTCATTTATCTTTCATAATTGTAATTTTGCTACTGTTAAGAATCATTGTAAACTTCTGGGATTTTTGGTGACTATAGGTGATCCTATAGGGTTGTTTGACTCCCAAAGAGGTTTCCACCTGCAAGATGCAAACCACTGTCCTACACTATTCTCCGAACTTTGAAATCCTTCAGTCAGTTCCTAAGACCACTGAGCCACACTATCAAGAAGTTACAGCAATGAGGATACTCTTCATACCGCTTTTTCATAATCAGGTTTCATAATTGTGACAAATACTTGGAAAAGAAAGACTTGATTTGTCTTTATTTATAACATTCAGAGGTTTCAGTTATGGTCTCTTGGCCTTGTTACTATAGGCTTAAGGCAAGACTCACTATCATAATGGAAGAATATGGCAGAGAAGAGTAACAGCAAGGAATTAGAGAAAGTGGCCCTAGACAGTAGTAGGCTCATTACAACCATGCCCTGCCTCTCAAATATTCTGTCACCTACCAATATTATCAAATCATGACTCTAACACTGGAGTAATCCATTAATTGCCTAGAGTCATAAGTCAATCACTTGCCAAATTGTATCTGATAGCAGCCACACTTTTAACATATGAGGGTTTTGAGAGAATACTTCAACCCTAAATTATAAATACTAGTGAATAAGTAATAGTAAACATCATGAGAACAGAATTATATGTAATATTGTATATAATATCTGCCTTCACTACATATGCCCAGAGAAGTATCAATGAGTATTCTGGAAGTGCATTAAAAAAATAAAAGAGAAGCCAGGCGGTGGTGGCACACACCTTTAATCCCCGCACTTGGGAGGCAGAGGTAGGCAGATTTCTGAGTTCAAGGCCAGCCTGGTCTATAGAGTGAGTTTCAGGACAGCCAGGACTACACAGAGAAACCCTGTCTTGAAAAACAAAATAAAACAAAAAAATAAAAGATAAAAAAGGGAAAACTTAACAAAAATAGTTTAGTAGAAAAAAATTCTACACTTATTTGTGTGTGTGTGTGTGTGTGTGTGTGTGTGTGTGTTATTGAGTATTAAACCTAGGGCCTTGTGATAGTTTGTATGTGGTTGGTCAAAAGAGTGGCACTATTAGAAAGTATGGCCTTGTTGGAGTAGGTGTGTCATTGTGAGCACAGTCTTAAGACACCCATCCTAGCTGAATGGAAGTCAGTCTTCCACTAGCAACCTTCAGATGAAGATGTAGGACTCTCAGCTCTGTCTGCACCATGTCTGCCTGGATGCTGCCATGTTCCCACCTTGATGATAATGGACTGAACCTGTAAGCCAGTCCTAAATATATGTTTTCCTTTATAAGACTTGCCTGGGTCATAATGTCTGTTCACAGCAGTGAAATCCTAACTAAGACAGGCCTCACACACTCTCTCACTGCTGCACTACTTTCCTCGCTTCTTTTGTTACTTTTTGATTTTGAAACAGTATCTTGTTACTTTACCCAGGGAGAACTTGAATGCACTCTGTAGCCTGGGTATGCCTCTTACCTGAGCTTAAAAGTAGCTGGGATTATATGTTCCTTTCCGTAGGACCTGTTTTTATTTCCTAACTTTAAATTTGTATAAGCTCACATGCAGGTAGATAATTGTTTATGCAGTGTATAGATAAATGATCATTATCCTTAATGTGGTGGGAGTTACTTGTATGTTAAGTTTCTCTCAGTAAAGGGTAGAAGTTTGTGGCTTTCTATTTATTCTCTTATCATTAAAATGGCTTACCATAAATGTATTTAGTGTTAAAAACAATAGCCTAAAATATTAGTGTGTCTTTTTCTCATTTGTTGTTTTAGTCAATGGTGATAGCAGCTTGAGGCTAAAGCAACTGTGTATGTGTCTTCTTGAAGACAGACTAGAATAACAATTTTTTTTCCTTGAGTTTGAAGTTTCATTAGTATAAGTGGCTAGGTAAAAACTTTAATATAATAGTTCTATTTACATAACATATCCTCAAGTCACCGATACCATAATTTCCTAAAGTTTTTTTTAAATCAAGCTTGTTCATTGATACATTTTACATAATCAGAACTTCTAGATATGACTTCAGGGGGGAAAACCTGTATTTTTGGCCACAATTAATGGTGACTATGAAAAGAAACCATTCAATTCAAGCTACAAATTTGATCTTGTAAGGCATTGAGTTCACACAGTGTTTGTTCTCTTTCTGCTTTGCTCAACTATTCTGTTAAGTACCAAAAAACATGTTACAGGTTCTGGAGAGCTTACGTTGTGGTTATAACATGTACTGCTCTTGCAGAGGACTCCAGTCTGGTTCCTGGCTTCTACTTGTCAGTCTAGCCCTGGAGCTCGAGTTCCTCTGGCCTCCACCTGCACTTGTAGCACACAACCCTGTCCACTTCATGCATATTTACATTTTTTTTAAAACAGATGTTTTAAAGTCCTTAAGTAGCGACTTTCTCTGGATACAGACATAAAAGAGATTAAAAGAGAAATAATCTTGTCATGATTTGATGCTGTAGCATTAACATCTTTTAGCCTCAAATTATCTTCATAAGGAGAAGCAACTCTGCAAAAAATAATGCAAGCACATTAAGTGTAACAATTAGAATCTCTATGGTTAGGCTTCCAAGTTAGACAAAGTGATAGTGGGCCTTCCCAAGGTCCATCTTACATTTAGTGATTCTGACTAATTGGAACTGCTGCTGCTGTGCCTCAAGGAATGCCACTGTGGGGACTGTGACTCAAGCATGGACCCAGGCCTTATCCCTCATCTTCTATGGGAATACCCAGGAAGAGCGGGTTAGGCATTTAAAGGAGATTTTAGAGGGCTGGAGAGATTACTCAGTGCTCAAAAAAAACCCGACTGCTCTTGTGAAAAAACCTCAGCTCAGTTTTCAGCACTTATATTGTGGTTCACAACTTTCTATAACTCCAGTTCCAAGGGATCTGATTCTCTGTTCTGATCTTTGATGGTACCAAGCATGCAGATGATGCTCAGACATACACACAGTCAAAATACTTATACACATAAAATAAAAATAAATCTCTATATGTATGTGTGATTTTATAAATAGGGCAACAACATTTTCTCTGCTTTCTCACATTTGGTTCTCTGAAGGCAATGGCTTTTCCAACTTCTGCACATACTGAAAATACCTAGAGGGTTTGGAGAGTATTGTGCCCCAAGACATTCTGATTGCATGTTTGTAACCAGAAAAATTATTTTTCAAACAAGTAACTGAGTGAAGCAGCTGCTGCTGCTGCTGATCTAAAAGCCACACTATAAAATCTCTTTAGGAGATCCACTGTAGCTTGGCTTTCTACTTCCAGCCTACAAAGCCAAGTCCAGATTTCAGATACACTGGGAAACTTCCCAAAGGGTGAATCCTAATTCTAGAATAGAAAAGTAGCTGGTACCATAAATAAAATTGTCTGTCTGTCTGTGGGACTAGGTTTCCCTATGTAGCCTGGAGTGACCTGTAACTCACTATGTTGTTGTCACAGCTGGCTTCACACTCACTTCCTCTGCCTCCCCAAAGCTCTTCTTATGTTCCCCTTTGATGTGGTCACTCAACCACATGGCCTCAATACTTCTTAGTGTGTTTTCCACACATACACATCTCTAAAACAAGATTTGTTTCATAGTCACTGTTGATTACATTAAATACCCTGAGCCTGTGGTGTAGGGAGGATTGTCCTGAATGACATGGCCAGGTGTCATGACCCCAGTGCCTCAGCCCTATGGTTGAGACTCAGAAAAATGGCAGACTTAGGTTCAAGTGCAAATGCTGATAATGTGTGCAGAAAACATCCTTTATAGACTTCTCTCTACAGAATGTTTATAGCCTGAAATCTTCTCCCCATAGACTTTTCCTACCAATATTAGCTAATTTCCTTCTTGTCCAGCTATATATAATAGCCCTGCCTCCTTGCTTATCAGAATGTAATAAACTCACATCCTTGTTCAATTGTATTAGATAATTCTGCATCCCTGTTCAACTAAAATAACAAATATGTTGAGTTTGTGTGATGCTTTGGTGCCTACATCTGGGAGACCAGCTTTTCTGTGTTCACATGTCTGTGTCTGTTCTTTCTTTATTCTAACATCTCCTCTAGTCAGGGTTCCTGGACCCATACCATGTAAGATCTCAGCACTATGGTGCCCAGCTGTAGTCAAGTAAACTTTGATTCATTGAGCTAAGTGCATGTTTTGATGCTATATATAGATTTTGTTGTATTTAAAATGCCTTAAAATTATTAATGTTGTAATAACTTGATGAGACAAAAGGTCATTGTGTAAGAGAAAAGGAGTAGGGCTATGGCAGTATAGTTACATCAGTTATTCAGCAGATCATTAGAAAGATGATCACAATTCTATATTTATAAAAAGACCTACGAGTTTTACTTTAAAATAGTAACATTTAAAATATGCCTGTACGCAGGGTGGTGGTGGCACACGCCTTTAATCCCAGCACTTGGGAGGCAGAGGCAGGCGGATTTCTGAGTTCGAGGCCAGCCTGGTCTACAGTGTGAGTGCCAGGACAGCCAGGGCTACACAGAGAAACCCTGTCTTGAAAAACCAAAAAAAAAAAAAAAAATGCCTGTATAAATTTTAAATTATTTAAATAGTTATAAGAAATTTAATCATACTTAAAAATAATACAATGATTGCTATAAATTATTTTAGAAGCAAACAAAAAATATTGTGCAGACCTCAGTTCTAGATGGGTATGAAAGTACTGGCATCTTGAAAAAAATCATCCTTTGTTACCCATGATAAAGTCATAATGCAAAGACAGTTTATTTCTTTTTAAATGTTAATTGGTGCTAAATGTTTTAAGTTAAAATTATGTTCTGCATTTTGAAGTTTTGTCTTAGTTTTTTTGTTTTTTGAAGGATAAAAGGGGATACTAAATACATTAGTGTTGAAACAATAATATTACACAAGAAGCTCTTTCCTATCTGTCCTCATTTCTTTGCAAAGAAACAACTCTGTGCTTTAAAAGAGGGCTACATTTGAGTCAGTGAAGCTGCAGGCAAGATGTGCTATTAATTGTAAATGTTTCAGCTGACAGCAAAAGATGATACCTGGGCCTAGAAAATATGTAGAGTGTATGTGTAAGCCAGTGGTTTTCAACCTGTGGCAGCAACACCTTTTGGGAATCAAATAACCCTCTCACAGGGTTGCAGATCAGATAAATCCTGCATATCAGATATATGCATTACAATTCATAATAGTAGCAGTGTAACAGTTATGAAGTAGCAATGAAAATAATTTTATGGTTGGGGTCACCATAACATGTATACTGTATAAAGGAATCATAACACTAAAAAGGTTGAGAATAACTGATACAGAGTTGCTGTTGAGTTACAATGTCTAAGAAGGAAGAGGTGTTGAGATGGAGGATACACTGGTGATTCTCTGATAGTCTGGCCTCTAACCAATACTTAAGTGTGTCAAGTGAATGGATTAAGTAAATACAACATTTGATAGCCTCTGTCTGTTAGACTTGGTGTTGTGGTGATGGGATACTTCTGTAAAAGATGTGAGAAATGAAAGATTTATAGAAGCCCATGTTTTCAGAGGGAGCATGATGGTTTAAGAGGCTCATATCACAATGACTCTGAAGCAGAGAAAATATTTTTTCCTTTGTCCTCTCTTATCTTATCCAGATCACCAAACTGAAATGCTCCTATTCAAGTTGTTTCTTCCTTCTTAGTTAATCCTTTTGGAAAACATCTCTACAGATACACCCAGAGATTTCTTATTTTTTTCCCCAATCCAATCAACTTGACAAGATTAACCTTTACATCATCAAAGTGATGGTTTTCTCATATAAAAATATGTATAGAATTTGTATGTTAGTCTCATTTCTGTCCCAGGACCAAATATAATTATCATTAAGATTGGTAATAAGCAAATTCATATGTTAGCTTTACTATGAGAGCAAGCAGTAAGCAGCAAAGCATGTGCCATTAAAATAATTCGAAGTAGCCGGGCGGTGGTGGCGCACGCCTTGAATCCCAGCACTTGGGAGGCAGAGGCAGGCGGATTTCTGAGTTTGAGGCCAGCCTGGTCTACAGTGTGAGTGTCAGGACAGCCAGGGCTACACAGAGAAACCCTGTCTTGAAAACAACAACAACAACAACAAAAAATTCAAAGTAGTATAACGAAATTAAACAGCAGGCTGAGTAATTATTCTGAAAAATGCAAAATGAACTAAGGATTCACACACACACACACACACACACACACACACACACACACACACTGTTTTTCTTTGTGGCTTTGTTTATGTTTTTCTTCAGTTTATAGAACATGGTAACTTCACCTGCTTCTCGTGATTATATTCTTTCCTGGGATAAATGGCTAACACATAGAAACCCTCGGCAAGTGAAAGGAAACAGAGATATCATGAGTTATTAGTGCCAAATATAGTTTTCAGGCTGAGTCACATTAGAGATCTGCTTATTTGGCTCTTTTATTACCATCCACATAAATAAGGCTGAAAAATAAGTCCCAGGATTTAATAGCTCACAGACACAAGGGGTCAGCATTTCAACACAAATAATATTAAACCACCTGGCTTGATCAGTGTTTGAAAAATGTAGAGAGATGAAATTCATTTTGTGTTTTATTTATTTATTTATTTTTATTGGATATTTTATTCACATTTCAGATGCCATTCTCTTTCCCCATTTTCCTTCCCTAGAAAACCCCTATCCCATCTGCTCTACTTCTTTTTGCTTTTATACAATTTTTTAAATGTTGATCAAAGGCTTTATAAGTTTGATAATGCTCAATAACAAGATGCCCATACAATCAGAAGTGTAATCCAATACCCAACCTAGATATATAGATATATCAACTATATTTGACTGGAGGAGACATGTGAACATCTGCCTCCATGTTCCTCTCTCTCTCTCTCTCTCTCTCTCTCTCTCTCTCTCTCTCTCTCTCTC
>JANHMN010000014.1:538569-549840 GCA_030674055.1 Rhabdomys pumilio | reverse complement strand
CCTCTCCCTCTCCCTCTCCCTCTCCCTCTCCCTCTCCCACTCCCTCTTCCTCTCCTTCTTTTTTTCTTCTTCTTCTGTGAGTCCTATTATCTCTTCCTCTCCTTCTCTTCTTCTCCCTCTCTGTACTCTCTGTCCCCATCTCTAAAATTCTCAGCCCGCCTTCTTTTTTACTGCCCAATCACAGGTTCTTGCCTTATCTGGTATACCTGCACTCACCTGCACATAGACACAATACACATTTCCCCCTTTCTGTCCAGTTAAAAGACTCTTTTATCTCAGATATAAATTGAGCACAACTATTACCATTTTGTAATTTATAAAGTACAAGATAGACCTAACAAACAGTCCATCATTTTCTCAAATAAATAGAATATTCTGTTATCTATCCAAACATTAAAAAGGCTTATATATCCACGTTATATCCCAATTTAGCTTGTATACTCTCTGAAAACTCTCTTTTCTAATATTTTGTCTCAGTGCTAAATAGCCTGGGTTGTCTCTATGAGACTATAAGTAGTCTTTCAACCCCTTCAGAAATTTAGGAACAATTAACATTATCTGAAAATATAGGAAGCCTAACACAGCTTCCAGGACTGAGATAAATTGTAGAGACAGCTACCTACCTACACAGCCCCAGTAAGTCAGAAAGTTGAAGCATCAGTCTTCAGCCTTCTGGCCCAGAATCATCTGACAGACCTTGAAAGATAGAAATTATTATGGACTAGCTTATTTTGTCTTGGCAGAACTAAGCTGTCCTAATCTGTAACTTGTGTCCTCTCAAGAACGATACAGGTCTGCAGGAAAGATTGGCAATTTCTGTCCAGTGGCTATCTAACCACTATGTACAACCTCACCTGGAGGCAGAGGTGCTTAGCTGCTTCTTTGAATCCATGAATGGGGAGCTGTTAGGAAGAGATTTTTCTCAACAAGAAGTGAATAAATAACATTAAATGTCACATTCTGTGGATTTCTGACATTTTTGAAAACCATCTACCTATGTAAAGTGATCTGGACTGTTGTCTGTTAACCTTCTCAGCTACTTATAATTAAAATATCTGAAAACACCCTAACCATAAACTCAGATCCACGAATTTTCTATCTAGCCCATAACTCATGGGCTTAAGCATCTCAAATAAGTTTGTAGTGGCAATTAAAAAAGGACTGGGTTCAGGCCTTGTACTTCTAAAATTTTTGTATCAATAAAAGAAATTTATACCAATGAAAACTTTAATTCTTTATCAAGATAAATTCTGTACCAAAATAAAAAATTATGACTTCAACTTAGTAACTACTATAAAGATTTCTACCAAAAAAAATTATGGCTGCACAATCAATTCTAGCTATTTCCTCCCAGTTCAAATTATGACTATTTCAAAATTCCCCACAAAGACAACTGGAATAACCACCTCTAGACCCCCAAGTCCAGGGAAGTGGGGCCATGACTCTTCAAAATGTCTTCAAACTGAATATGGGTGTTGAGATATCTTTGAAGAGGTCGGGAGGAAAAATGAGGGTGTTGGTTGGCCTTAAAAAGGCAACACCAATGATTGTCTCTGATGTCTGTGTCCTGAATGGATCTGGCTGAAAGTCCAAGATAACAGGAGTTCAATCAGGACAGTTCAGCATATCTGATGATGAGACTCACCAAGGCTATGTATTCTGTAAAATACAAATCTCAAAACAAAATTTCAGTGTCATCAAGATATCTGTGTGGATTGTGTTAGTCTGTGGAGGCTGTTCAGACTAGTTAGGATGAAATTTTGCTCCAATCATAAGTCCTTATTCATGCCATGTGAAAGATGGCACAAAGAATCTTTTGTTTGTTTGTTTGATTCTATTTTCAGGTGATCGTCCTCTGTCATATATGATCCACATAACTCTGGAAGGTGTATAGACACTAATCATCTTGGCTAAAAATGCAAAGACGAAAACCTTTCTCCCAAAATAGCATATCCTTGAGCCAGTAACCAGAAAAGCCATTAATTACCTTGACCTCTCTTCCAGAAAAATAATATAACCACAAAATTCAAAATGACACTCATTTTGAAAACCAAAACAATTTAAAACAAGTGATGTAAATTAAACAATACTGTATGAGCCTATTTTTAGACCTGCTCTAATTTGTCATACCAGGAGATTAACCCAAAATTCCTGTGGAGCACACATTTGAAGAATATGCATTCCTGCAGACTTTAATATACCATCTATCTGTTATGCTGTAAACCAGGAGCCACAGACATCTATTAATAGCAGGCAATTAATTAATAGCACAGACATTCCAGACATTGCTCTTTACTCAGGAGTCAGTAAATTTTCACTATTCTAGTTCCAAACCACAGGCAAAATTCCCCATGTGACTCAGACAAAATCTGTATATAAATCTATCCTAAAAGCAAGTAATCCCAATTTTTTGAATTAAATCACACTCCAATCAATGTCTGTTAAAGAAGCACACAGCTTCCATTTTCCATCTCTCTGTGGCTAAGAGCAGCCTGTACTTTTCACAGCAGGAGACCTCAGAGCCTGCAAGCAGAAACTGCCTGTTTTCTTTGTTTCAAGATTCCCATGCTGAGGCATCACATGACCGGACTCTGCTTAGACTGGACTCCACTCTGATCCCTCAGACTAAATTTCTAACTCATAGGCCAAGAATCCCAAATTTCCAGTGGATTCCTACCCCACGTTGGTTGTCCTGTTGTGGGAAATATTAAAAAAGGCACCATCCCACGTTAGTGCCAGCTACTCTCTGGCCCCAGTGACCTCACTGACTCCATGGCTAGCCGCATGCAGCGACCGCCAATCACCTGGTTCTCTTGATGCAGATGCTGCTCACATTCCCAGCCATTTGCCTCCTTTGGTTAGCAGTCACAAATCTCAGTAACCCAGTAAAATCAAAACTCTAGAAACTTGTAATTTATCAGGCAGATTTATATTAGGAAATTCTCAACCCACATAACGCCCACACAATGAACTCAAAAGTCAATTGATATAAATACAACCTATACACCTAGATGGGGAGACACACTTTATTATTTAATCATCTATCTAAGAAATCCCCAATACTAATGGCTCCTAGAACTGTGTGGTTCTGGCTCCTCTTCTTCTCCTATAAGTTCAATCTTATCTCTTCCTTTCCTCTTCTTTTCCCTCTCTGTCCCTCTGTCCTAAGGTGAGTTTTCTTTCATCTCTCTCCCTCTCTCTCTCTCTCTCTCTCTCTCTCTCTCTCTCTCTCTCTCTCTATATATATATATATATATATATATATATATATACACATATATATGTACATATACATATATATAACTTTAAATATATATGTATATATATGTATATATGTATATATGTATATATTTAAAATTATATATATATTTATATATAAAAATTGGGTATTTTATGTACATTTCCGATGTTATCCCCTTTCCCCATTTACCCCCCCTCACCCAGGAACCCCCATCTCACTCCCCTCCTCCTGCTTTTATGAGAATGTGCCTCCACCCACCCACCAACTCACTCCCACCTCCCTGCCCTCGACCCACACTGGGGCATTCAGCCTTCATGGGACCAATGATCTCCTCTCCCACCTATGCCCAACAAGGCCATCTTCCCCTACATATACAGCTGGAGCCATGGGTCCCTCCCTATATGCTCTCAGTCTGGTGGTTTAAACCCTGGAAACTCTAGTTGGTTGGTATTATTTTTCTCTCTATGGGGCCACAAACCCTTTCAACTCCTTCAGTCTTCTCTCTAACTCCTATATTAGGAACCCCATGATCAGATCAATGGTTAGCTATGAGCATCTGCCTCTGTATATGTCAGACTCTAAGGAGACCTCTAAGGAGACAGCTATATCAGGCTTCTGTCAGCATGCACTTCTGACATCCACATCAGTATCTACCTTTGGTGACTGCACATGGAATGGATACCCAGGTGGAACACTCCCCAGACGACCCCTCCTTCAGTTTCTATCTCACACATTTCTTGAGTTCTTTGTATATATTGGATATTAGCCCTCTATCGGATGTAGAATTGGTAATGATCTTTTACCAACTGAATACACAACACTTCACAATAAGCTACACCTTAACCCAGTACCCCAGTATTACATGGTATCTCCAGGCTGGTACTTCAGTTAATCATTATTGGAATATTAATGCCTGGGTTACTCAACAACTGGGAAGCCAATAAATTCTATAGCCATAATCCCATGGTGCCATTTTCTCTTACATAAAGTTGGTTTGTTAATCTAAGAAGATATTATTCATAATTACATAATCCTAAAACAGGTACTCTCATGAACAACTGGATAGTGGATACTAGCTGGGACACCATGGGCAGAAAGGCAAACCTAGAACCAGAAAGTCATTTTTTTAGAAAAAAATTATTTACTGCAATTTAAAGAATAGAAACAACGATTTGCAACCAAATGAAACAAGAGAGTTAGTAGTATGTGCATCTTTATCTCTGACAGGGTTGCTAAGGATAAGAAGGAACCTATATCTCAGTGTTACTGTTTTTTCTACAAAACGTTCATGTGTACTACCTCTGGTGTTAACATGTTTACCTGATATTTATTTAGCTTCTTGAGTCACCTTCCTGACCAGATGCTAAGTGTCTCTTCTGTAATAGATGCTTGATGGTGGTGTGCCAACACCTGAATATGCTATGTCACCATTCTCCCAGGTCAAGTGTCTGTCTTAAGTCCAGACTTGTTTCAGGTCTACTTCAAACAATACAACTTGAACCATTATTCATTTCTTGTTGCTCAGAAGTTCATGTACATTCTTTTTTAAGCTGTTTCTGTTTTTTAAACAGTAAATAACCAGAGCTCTTTACTATTGGAAATCGGTACCCTTATACATGGCAATAGACTATAACAGAAATTTACTTTTAGTTCATGTCAGATACCAACTGGCCCACAGTTAATCTGACCTGCTTTGTTCTTCCTTTAATACTGAGTGGGTAGGGACATTTTAATGAGCCAGCTTTTTGGGGCTTTTAGATATTTTCCTTGAGACTCGTGTGTCATAAGTCATTTCTAGCATTTCTACTCTATTTAATATGAGCCAGCTTTCCTCTGACCCTGACCATGTTTTTAACAGTTTAATGTTATCCTTGCAGTACTGTGTGACCAGCTCCAAAACCCCACAGGAAGCCCTCTAAAAGAATTCCAGAAGTGTGTGTGTGTGTGTATGTGTGTGTGTGTGTGTGTGTGTGAGAGAGAGAGAGAGAGAGAGAGAGAGAGAATCACTATATATTTTACTATATTTATTTTTAAACACACACAATTTGTATATATATGTATATATATATGCATATATATATATATATTTTTTTTTTTTGTTTACATTCCAAATGCTGCATGCTGCTCCCACTTCCAGACCCTCCCTCACTGAATCCCTAGCAGTTTTATTTGCTATATCTAGAAACTGGAAACAACCAAGATGTTCCTTAACTGAAGAATAAACACAGTAATATATAATGTATTGTTAAGGAAAATTAAAATCTAAGTCTAGATGAAGGAACTGCTTTTGATGGTCAAGGACATTCTTTACATTAAAACACAGAAGAGCACAAGAGAATCCTTGAGGGTTTTAGTGTGAAAAAATTATAGTTAAATGAGATTGATAATCTCCCCCCAAAGAAAATCAGATCGTTTGCTATGAATTTATGGGTTGGAGAAATTAAGAAGTTTGGGGATGAGCAATTTTTTTTTTAAATGACAGGGGTGTGCAGCAGACGAGCAGATGTCAGTGGGACACAGAGAGGGGCAGAGCTAGATAACACGAGACCACAAAGGTCAGGGGTCAGACGGGAAAAATATTTTTCTAGAACATGAAACCTGTCTTAGTTAGGGTTACTATTGTGGTAACAAAACTCCATGACCAAAAAGTAAGTTGAGGAAGAAAGGATTTATTCAGTTTATACTTCCACATCACTGAAGGAAGTCAGGACAAAGATTCTGGAGTCAAGAGTGGATACAGAGCCCAGGGAGGAGTGCTGCTTACTGGCTTGCTTCTCCAGGCTTGCCTAGCCTGCATTTTTATAGAATCCAGGACTACAAACCCAGGGATGGCACAACCCACAATGGCCTGGGGCTTTGCCCACTGATCACTAATTAAGAAAATACCTTATAGCTGAATCTCTTAGAGGCACTTCCTCAACTAAGGTTCCTTCCTCTCTGATGACTATAGCTTGTGACAGAAAATCAGCCAGTACAGACCCTTTTTCAAGGCCTAAAGTGTGAAAGAAAATTAAATTGAACTAAAAAGAACTGTAGGAAAGTGGCTTTAGGAAAGTTAGCTTTAGTTATCAGCAGAAAAGAAGGTGAGATTGAGATGGTGTAAGAACTGTTTGCCATGAAGGATCCTGGAGAATAAAGTGAAGAGTTTGGGAGCAAGAACAGGCGCAGGGATTAGGTTTGGAAAGGGCAAACATGTACCATTAAACAGAGAAAATTGGATAAGTTTCATTTTTTTAAATAATCACTACTCCTCTGTTCTAAGCCAATGAAGACATGATTATCTAATCACTAGTGTAAAGTACTCTTTACTTAAGGCAGACCAGTTTAGACAATCCGTGACCTAAAATAAAATATAGCAGGGATGACTGAGATACTCAGTAGGCAAGAGCTTTTGTAGGATAAGGGTGAGGATCTAAGTGTGAATATTCGACATCCATGTAAAGAGCTTGGGGCAGGGACAAGCAGATCCCACAGCCCCGAGGGCCAGCCAGTCTGGTAAGCCTCAGGTCACTGAGAACTGGTCCTAGGGAGTCAGGGTGGGGAGTGATAGAGTAGGCTATGTAACACACCCATGTGGAACACACCAGCACATACATGTATGAACACACATAACATCAGACCACACATATACATAAACAGTAATAAATAAGTCTGAAGAAAAATTAAATTTTATTACTTCTGGTCAAAACTGAGCTATTGCTTTCAAGAACACATTCATGTTTAGACAATAAAAATTCACTGTGTTGCTATAATTTTTATTATATATTATCAAAATATATGAATGTCTTGTTTAATTTTTTAAAGAGCTACATTTTATCTGTGAATGGGGCATATGCAATCACTTGAAACTTAATTATAAACTTAAAAAAAAGATTTATTTATTTTTATATGTGTGAGTACATTGTTGCTGTCTTTAGACACACCAGAAAAGGGCATCAGATCCAAATACAGATGATCCCCATATGGTGGCTGGGGACTGAACTCAGGACCTCTGGAGAAGCAGTCAGTGCTCTTAACTTCTGAGCTATTTCTCTGGTCTGATTATAAACTTTTTTGTTTAACATTTTTATTGCCATCATGGAGGTACACTGTTTCCTTGAGTCTGTCAAATACAGTTTGGAATCAGATTGTGTGTGTATGATGTGTATGTATTTGTATATGTGTATATATATATATGCATGCCTGGGAAAAAGTAGATATATTTGTAAGCTTCAAATTAACAGCATGATTGTAGCTTAGAAATATCCATTAAACCTGAAGAGGCACACTGAGAAATCAAGACTGAAAGAAAGTTTCACTTCAGGTTTTTCAGAGAAGGTCATGCTGCAGTCGTGGACTTCATTTTGTGAACAGTAGGAATCCGGGAGGTTCCCTTTTGACAAAGCAAACATGGACTTAAATAAGACAAACTTGACTGCTAGGTAGAAGTTAAAGTTTAGAGAAAGAAGTTAGAGATAAGAATAAGCAGGAAGCTGTGCATAGTCTGAATCTAAAACTCAGGGACACTGACACAGATGAGCAAGGACAGTGGGAAAATCCCTCTCCCTAGAATAAACAGCCAGGCTGAGTTGGGAACTGATTACGTTCCTTGGTTTGCAAGTTATAATGGAAAGTTCATATTCCCCAGCCTCATTATTTTTCAATATTGCCTCCAGTTCAATTCCCCAAAGTTTCTTTCTTGTAAAACTGACTCCAAGTACAATACATGTATGATATCAAAGTAAATTGGTATTTTTCTGTGCTGTGCAAGTGTTTTAATGCAATGAAATGACATCTCTCCTGGTTCTGTAAGATAGGGGAGGGAGGAAACCAAGTACAGTCACATTGCACAACCAAATGTAGGACAGGTCCTTCCAGCTAAAACTGGCTCTTGGTTTCAGGTCCTTGTTGTAAATGAATGACATAGATAACCATGCCACACACTGCCCATGGTCTGAAACACAGCCAGTAAAGAGATGATGACCTTTTTTAAACCTACAAAATGTGCTACAAGTAGCTTTTAACTAAACATAGAGAGCCAAGGTTGAGACAATGGCTTGGGACTTTGAATCTCTGTTTTTTTGATATGCCTTTCAAACAACCGTGGGTAGCACAAACAGATATTTCTTCTCTTTCTATGAATTTTATTATGAAACCATAATTTTATTATGAAACTATAATTACAATTTAGTATGCATAATGAGCTCATCACTGTATTTTGTTGTGCTGTTTCTACTCTTTATTTCATCTGTGACCAACGTAAATACAGGCTGCTTTCTCAGTCTGGGTCCCTAGGTGGTGATAAAAGGGCCCTCATTCGGCTACCACAGGAGGAAACTAACAGCATCACAAGCAAGAAATCCTTGCTGCTTTAAGCCACTGCAATGTGGTGTTGTTTATCACCAGTGTAATCAAATCAACCTGTTTTGATTGATGAAGGGTATATATATCTACTGAACACCTGCATTATGTTTGGAATAGTTTTACAAGAAAGAAATATTGAGGGAAAGGAAGTGTGGGCGTAACAAGAAAATGTTGGTGGAAAATAGTCTTTAAATTGTCACTAGCAGTAGATGAAAATACTCTTGCTCTTTTATGTTAAACTATATGCTGCTATAAAAATCATCAAATATTTTAAGTGATTCACATTAAAGGAAGGGAGTGGAAGAGTTGGAAGCACGAAATAGTAAGTGTACAAACAAGTTGAAAGTTCTCTCCAGGTTTTCTTAACGCATCAAAAAGTAGGTAAGCAGACATGCCTCTAATTCCAGAACAACACAGCTGGTGAGTAAGGCTTTGTGACTCCTTATTTCTATTCCTGTGATCACTTCTTTGAGGACAATCACGACACAGATAACACTAGACATGTCTTCCAGATTCACAAGTCACCCATGAGGCAGGTAAGGTGAACTGTAAAACACTGGCTGCAACTTGAAGGTTCTCCCAAGTGCTTACTAGCACTTTACTTTATTCACATATGTTTTGTGATTAGAAAGGAATACCATTGTCTTTAGGAAGAGTATTTTCCAGAGAGAAATGTCAGGCTCTGGCAGACCTCTAAGGAGACAGCTATATCAGGCTCCTGTCAGCTCCTTCCTTACATTCACATCAGCGTCTACCTTTGGTGATTGCACATGGGATGGATACCCAGGTGGAATGGTCTCCAGATAGCCCCTCCTTCAGTTTCTGTCCCACACTTTGTCTCCAAATTTACTCCCTTGAGTATTTTGTAACTCCGTCTAAGAAGGACCAAAGCACCCACACTTGGTCTTCCTTGTTCATGACCTTCATATGGTCTGTGAGTTGAATCTTGGATATTTCAAGCTTCTGGGCTAATATCCAATTATCCATGAGTGAATACCATGTGCGTTCTTTTGTGATTGGATTACCTTGCTGAGGATGATATTTTCTAGTTTTATCCATTTACCTAAAAATTTCTCAAATTCATTGTTTTTAATAGCTGAGTAATAATTCATTGTGTAGATGTATCACACTTTTTGTATCCATTCCTCTGTTGAAGGACATCTGGGTTCTTTCCAGCTTCTGGCTATTATAAATAAGGCTGCTATGAACATAGTGGAGCATATGTCCTTGTTATATGTTGGAGCATCTTCTGGGTATATGCCCAGGAGTGGTATAGCTGGGTCCTCAGGTAATGCTATGTTCAATTTTCTGAGGAACAGCCAGACTGATTTCCAGAGCAGTTGTACCATCTTGCAACACCAACAATAAAGGAGAGTTCCTCTTTCTCCACATCCTCACCAGCATCTACTATCACCTGAGGTTTTGATCTTGGCCATTCTGACTGGTGTGAGGTGGTATCTCAGGGTTGTTTTGATTTGCATTTCTCTGAAAACTAAGGATGCTGAACATTTCTTTAGGTGCTTCTCGGCCATTCAAGTTTCCTCAGTTGAGAATTTTTTGTTTAGCTCTGTACCCCATTTTTAATAAAGTTATTTGGTTGTCTTGAGTCTAATTTCTTGAGTTCTTTGTATATATTGTATATTAGCCCTCTATCGGATTATGGGATTGGTAAAGATCTTTTCCCAATCTGTTGGTTGCTGTTTTGTTATTGACAGTGTCCTTTGCCTTACAGAAGCTTTGCAATTTTATGAGGTCCCATTTGTCAATTCTTGATCTTAGAGCATAAGCCACTGGTGTTCTGTTCAGGAATTTTCCCCCTGTGCCTAGGTATTTGAGGGTCTTCCCCATCTTCTCTTCTATTAGTTTCTGTGTGTCTGGTTTTATGTGAAGTTCCTTTATCCACTTGGATTTGAGTTTTGGACAAGGAGATACGAATGAATCAATTTGTATTCTTCTACATGTTGTCCTCCAGTTGAACCAGCACCATTTGTTGAAAATGTTCTTCTTTTTCCACTGGACAGTTTTAACTCCTTTGTCAAAGATTAGATGACCATAGGTATGTGGGTTCATTTCTGGGACTTCAGTTCTATTCCACTGCTCTTCGTGCCTGTCTCTGTAACAATACCATGCAGATTTTATGACTATTGCTCTGTAGTACAGCTTGAGTTCAGGAATGGTGATTCCTCCCGAAGTTCTTTTATTGTTGAGAATAGTTTCACTATCCTGGGTTTTTTGTTATTCCAAATAAATTGGAGAATTTCTCTTTGTAACTCTGTGAAGAATTGAGTTGGGATTAACAGAGATTGCATTGAATCTGTAGATTGCTTTTGGCAAGATGGCCATTTTTACTATATTAATCCTGCCAATCCACAAGCCTGGACCATCTTTCCACCTTCTGAGATTGTCTTTGATTTCTTTTTTCAGAGACTTGAAGTTCTTGTCATATAGATCTTTCACTTTCTTGGTTAGATTCACACCAAGGTATTTTATATTATTTATGACTATTGTAAAGGGTGTCATTTCCATAATTTCTTTCTCAGCCTGTTTATCTTTCGAATAGAGAAAGACTACTGATGTGTTTGAGTTGATTTTATAACCAGCCACTTTTTGATATATATATATATATGTACCTGATATCTCTATCTCTATCTCTATCTCTATCTCTATCTCTATCTCTATCTCTATCT
>JANHMN010000014.1:480119-538378 GCA_030674055.1 Rhabdomys pumilio | reverse complement strand
TATATCTATATCTATATCTATATCTATATCTATATCTATATCTATATTTATATCTATATCAGGTTTCCGTGTTCTCTGGTGGAAGTTTTGGGGTCACTTAAGTAAACTATCATATCATCTGCAAATAGTGATATTTTGACTTCTTCCTTTCCTATATGTATCCCTTTGACTTTTTTTTGTTGTCTAATTGCTCTAGCTAGGACTTCTAGTACTATATTGAATTGGTAGGGAGAGAGTGGGCAGCCTTGTCTAGTCCCTGATCTTAGTGGGATTGCTTCAAGTTTCTCTCCATTTAATTTGACGCTGGCTACTGGCTTGCTGTATATTGCTATTACTATGTTTAGGTATGTACCTTGAATTCCTGATCTTTCCAAGGCTTTACCATGAAGGGATGATGAATTTTCTTCAAATGCTTTCTCAGCATCTAGTGAGATGATCATGTGGTTTTTTTTTTTTTTTGAGTTTGTTTATATAGTAGATTATGTTGATGGATTTCTAAATATTGAACCATCCTTTCATTCCTGGGATAAAGCCTACTTGATCATGATAGATTACTGTTTTGATGTGTTATTGTATTTGGTTTGCGAAAATTTTATTGAGTATTTTGCATTGATATTCATAAGGGAGATTGGTCTGTAGTTCTCTTTCTTTGTTGGGTCTTTGTCAGGTTTAGGTATGAGCATGATTGTAGCTTCATAGAATGAATTGGGTAGTGTTTCTTCTGTTTCTATTCTATAGAATAGTTTGAAGAGAATTGGTATTAGGTCTTCCTTGAAGGTCTAATAGAATTCTGCACTAAAACCATCTGGTCTTGGGCGTTTTTTGGTGGGGAGACTTTTAATGACTGCTGCTACTTCTTTAGGGATTATGGGACTGTTTAGATAGTTTATTTGCTCTTGAGTTAACTTCGGTACCCGATATCTGTCTAGAAATTTATCCATTTTATCCAGATTTTTCAGTTTTGTTGAGTATAGGCTTTTGTAGTAGAATCTGTTGATTTTTTTAAGTTTCTCCAGTTTCTGTTGTTATGGCTCCCTTTTTTATTCTGATTTTATAAAGTTGGATACTTTCTCTGTTCCCTCTGGTTAGTCTGGCTAAGCTTTCTAAGAGAAAATCTTGTTGATTTTCTAAAAGATCCAGCTCCTGGTTTTGTTGATATTTTGTATCGTTCTTTCTGTTTCAACTTGTTTGATTTCAGCTCTGAGTTTGATTGTTTCTTGCCATCTACTCCTCTTGGGTGTATTTGTCTCTTTTTCTTCTAGAGCTTTCAGGTGTGCTGTCAAATTGTTAGTGTATGCTCTCTACAGTTTCTTTTTGTAGGAACTTAGAGCTATGAATTTTCCTCTTAGCAATGCTTTCATAGAGTCCCACAAGTTTTGGTATGATGTGTCTTCATTTTCATTAAATTCTAAAAATACTTTAATTTCTTTTTTTATTTCTTCCTTGACCAAGTTATCATTGAGTTGAGCATTGTTCAGTTTATGTGTCTATGTGGGCTTTTCCATTTCACACTATTATTGTGTGAGGTGTAATGTATGCTTTAAGCTTTAGTAAAGTTTCTTTTATGAATATGGGTGCCCTTGCATTTGGAGCATAGATGTTCAGAATTAAGAGTTAATCTTGATAGAGTTTTCCTTTGATGAGTATGAAGTGTCCTTCCTTATCTTTTTTGATTACTTTTGGTTTAAAGTCTATTTTATTTGATATTAGAATGCCTACTCCAGCTTGTTTCTTGGGACCATTTGCTTGGAAAATTGTTTTCCATCCTTTTACTATGAGATAGTGTCCGTCTTTGTCACTGAAGTGAGTTTCCTGTATGCAGCAAATTTCTGGGTCCTGTTTATTTATTTAGTATGATAGTCTACTTCTTTTTATTTGAGAAATGAGTCCATTGATGTTAAGAGATATTAAGGAAAAATGATTGTTGATTTCTGTTATTTTAGTTATTAGAGGTGTAATTATGTTTGTGTAGCTATCTTCCTTTGGGTTTGTTGGAAGATTACTTCCTTGCTTCTTCTAGGTTATAGTTTTCCTCCTTGTGTTGGAGTTTTCCAACTAGTATCCTTTGAAGTGCTGGATTTGTGGGAAGATATTGTATGTCTGCGTTATAGTTTCCCTCCTTGTGTTGGAGTTTTCCATCTGTTATTTTTTGAAGTGATGGATTTGTGGGAAAACATTGTGTAACTTTGGTTCTGTTATTTTTTGAAGTGATGGATTTGTGGGAAAACATTGTGTAACTTTGGTTCTGTCATGGAATATCTTGATTTCTCCATCTGTAGTGATTGAGAGTTTTGCTGGGTATAGTAATCTGGGCTTGCATTTGTGTTCTCTTAGAGTATGATATCACTCCAGGTTTTTCTGGCTTTTATAGCATCTGGTGAGAAGTCTGATATAATATTTATTGGTCTTCCTTTATATCTTACTTTACCCTTTTCCCTTACTGCTTTTAGTATTTTTTCTTCATTTTGTGCATTTGATGTTTTGATTATTATGTGAGAAGAGGAATTTCTTTTCTGGTCTAGTCTATTTGGAGTTCTGTAGGCTTCTTGTATGTTCTTTAAGTTAGGGAAGTTTTTCTCTATAATTTTGTTGAAGATATTTATTGGCTCTTTAATTTGGGAATCATAACTCTCATCATTATCTATTATCCTTAGGTTTGATCTTCTCATTGTGTCCTGGATTTCCTGTATGTTTTGGGTTAGGAGCCTTTTGCATTTTGCATTTCCTTTGACAATTGTGTCAATATTTTCTATGGTATCTTCTGCCCATGAGATTCTCTCTTCTACCTATTGTATTCAGTCTTTGATGCTTGAGTCTATGACTCCTGATTTCTTTCCTAGGTTTTCTATCTCCAGGGTAGTCTTCCTTTGAAATTTCTTTATTGTTTCTAATTCCATTTTTAGATCCTGGATGGTTTTGTTTAATTCCTTCACTTGTTTGGTTGTGTTTTCTTGTAATTGTTTAAGGGATTTTTGTGTTTCCTCTTTAAGGGCATCTACCTGTTTACCTGTGTTTTCCTGTACTTCTGTAAGGAAGTTATGTATGTCCTTCTTAAAGTCTTCTATCATCATCATGAGAAGTGATTTTAATTCTAAAACCTGCTTTTCCAGTGTAATGGGGGTGTTCAGGCCTTGCTATGATGGGAGAACTGGGTTCTGATGATGCCAATAACTTTGGTTTTTGTTGCTTATGTTCTTGAGGTTGCCTTTTCCCATGTGGTTAACTCTACTGCTACCTGCAGTCACTGTCTTTGACTGGAGCCTGTCTTTTTAGTTATCTTGCTTGTGTAAGAACTTCTCAGAGTTCAGATGTCTCTGTGATCGTGTGATAGTGAGCTCCTGGGAGGAAGAACTACTGGAACTCAGGCCGCCTCTGAGATCATGTAATCCTGCTGCTCTGAGTGTAGTGGTTCCTCTAGGATGCCTCAGGATAAGGTGTCTTCACATGAGCAGACCAGCTCTGTGTCTGCCCCAGCCAAAAGGACCAAGCAAGGGTCAGAAAGGGAGTTGTATTCTGGAAGGGCAGGGTTTGGGTGGCTGATGGGTCCTGAATGCCCCAGGTTCCCAGTTGCAGGTCTAGGGAATAAGGTAGTGGGAGGGTGTTCTTACCTGCTGCTCTGAGTGCAGTGGCTCACCTAGGATGTCTCAGGATATGGTGTCTTCATGGGAACAGACCAGCTAGGTGTCTGCCCCAGCCAAAAGGACCAAGCAAGGAGCAGAAGGGAGACAGCACCCACTTATAATGCCAGAACTGACAAAGAGGAGGAAACAGGAGAATCTCAGAAGCTCATTGATTACCTAGCCTTGCTTGCATGTGAAAGACTCTTTCTTTAAAAGAAAGTGGATGGTGCTTGATGAGTTAATACTTGGGGTAGTCCTTTGGCCTTTACACTTGCACATATATGTGTATATGTACCCCTATGAACATGAATATACACACATGTCACAAGTACCTATACATGCACATATACACATAAAGCTTAGTGTTGTTCGTCCTTGCTCACTTCTGTATATACTTTGCCCATACGTCTGTATGTGTGTGCATATTTTTTTGTATAATACTATTAAAGTTTTTTTTCCAGTTTATGTTTCTTATAATCTGTTTTATCATGTGACTTTATTTTTAAATACTTGTCTCAGTTTCTTTTCTCTATGTAAATATAACCTTATTTCAGAGTTTCTATTTTTGAAGACTTTTTCTTCTATGTTTTTGGTTGTCACTTCATTTCTCTACCTTCAGGGCAGGGTTTTTCCTTCAGTTGCTGGCAGGCTTCAGCTGTCTGTCACTGGAAGCCCGGTATCAGTTCCTTCAGTCTTTACTAATGAGATAATACTCAGAGAGGAATGCCATGATCTCCTTTCTAATGTTGAATTGAGAAACCAAATCTTTTAAATTCCAACTTCATTTTAGAAAACATGAACTCAGATAAGGTAACAGGCTAGTACCTAGCATTAGTTTCCAAGTTATTTCCCAACAAAACCTGAGCCTAGTTCCAGTTTCTAGGCTAACCCCAACAGAACAGCACCTCCAGGATAATCTCCCCCAACAATTCAGTGTTTTTAGGTTAATTTCCACCAACCCCGCCCCCTGCCTAACGACCACAAATGAAGATGGAAGCAGAAGTAAAGTTTATAGTTTGATTCCTAGTACCAGTCAGTTATGTTAAAGGCCACATGGTAGCTTTCCAATTAGATGCTTGCCTGGCTAGAAACACTCAGCTCCCACTGAGGCTCCTCTCCACCAAAACTGTCCTGTATGTCGGCACTGGGCTGAGGGTCCCAAACTAGCTCAAATCACCCCGTCATGATTTGTATCAGATCAACTCCTGTCTGTTTGGGGGGGCGGTGTTCACTAATACTTCCCTGGCACTGCAGAGTCTACCCTTTGCCAGAAACCAGACACCCAAGCAGAGAGATATATCTGAGAACCTCAGTGTTCAGGACAAATTCTACTCATTGCCCCTCTTAGGAGACTTGCCCCCCCACCATTTAACATTTCTTTCTATCTTATTTAATTACCATACAAAGTTTCTTTACTACATCTCCTTACAATTTTATTTGCCAATTTATTTATTTTTTAATGTCTCTGGTTAAGCTATAAGATTACATTGAAGCTAGGTCTTTTTCTTCATTATTAGAGTCACAAAGTCTGAAAATAAGGCCTTGCAGATAGTAGTATGCAATTAAAACAATTATGGAATGAATTAAGGTAGATGCTTGCCACATGAAATTTCTGCTTCTTTACCTACCTTAGTTATAAAACATCAGTTTCATGTAGTTCATGCCAAATAGAAAAGAACCTGAGTACCTAAGAGTTACAGCTATTTTCTTTGTGATAAAACACAGATTATGGGAGACATGGATATCTTTTATAATATATTATATAAAAGTAATCTTATGACTAGTAAGCACAAGCTCAAAAATACTAAATAATTCTGTGACTTCCCCAAGATGATATGGTACGGGGCAACTGTAGAACCAGAACTAGAGTCTTACATGTACAAAGAACTATTATCAGCTCTTGGAAAAAACAAACAGCAACAATATAAATGATGACTAAAGTTGACGGCTAAGCAGTTCTGGGAGTAAGAAAGATGAAACAAGCAAGCAGATCCTACAGAGCATTAAATAGACTTAGTCTACATTTCTTACAATTTCAGCTAAAGACCCCAAACTGAAGATGATGTAGTATGAAAATTTTTAATGCATTGAAAATGTGAAGACATATGTAGCAGATGTGCAGCTTGGTCTTCATTTGGGTCCCTCAACAACTGCAGTGGGGGTTGTCTCCGAATCTGTTGCCTGCTTGTGGATTCTGTTCCCTAACTGGGCTGCCTTGTCTGTTCTCAGTTGTAGCTGCTCTGCCTAGTCCTGCAGTGACTTTATGTGCTCAGGAGGGGGCAGGAGTTATACCTGGAGGGGTGCTATCCCTTCTCAGAACAGAAGTGAGGGAGGAATGGGGGAAAGGATCTGCATGAGGATGTACTGGGAGGAAAGGGAGGAGGCTGATAATGGGATATTAAGTGAATAAATAAATAAATTTTAAAAAGAAAAGAAAATGCATGAAGCTGCAAATAGTCCTTCAGGTCTATTGTTAGTGTTATAATTCTTGCCTTATTCCCAACTGTACGCAATTTCCATATACAGAATCTCCACTGTCTATGGGAAAGGAGTGCTGCTTCACAGTAAAGGGTTGGCCCAGCAGGGAGAGTATGGGGGCTTCATCCTAAGTATCCTCTTTATTCTAGGACTGGGACATGACACAGCAGGGTGCAGACTTCTCTGTGTATAATGTGAAGTTCTTACTTAGAGATGTTGAATATGGTGGAATCACAAGACAGACCTACAGTCAGAACAACAAAAGTAAAACATAACTTGCAATTTTCTTTACAGAAAAAACAAAAGAAGGCTTGAGTAGCTATCATAAAAATCTACCTGGAAATACCACCAGGCAGCTTTCCTAACCATGTAGGCCTATAGGAAGAAGCCCTACAATACACCGACTCACTTCCAATTCCTGGTATCCATCTTCATTTTAAAGGAAATATAGAACGCACACTGAGCAGATGGCAGACCTCCCCTAGAGACTGAAATACACTCTCTCTGAAGCCACAGCTACAGTGTAAACAGCTGTTGACCTGAGCTTGCAAGTGTCAGTTTTCCATTAGCTCAGTGTTCACCATGCCATCTGCAGCTCAGAGCAAAGTAAATGGAGCCATTTTCCATGTTGGCTCATTTCCATAGGTTGTTATGTAGAGAAGCTGATAAAGCAAGAGTGCTATAAAAGGAGGGAGGACGTCAGAAGTTCAGGCAAAGTTTCCAGGAAGGCCTTCAGAGAAAAGTCTGCTCAATAAATCCCCAGCAATATTGTCCTAATCCTGCAGCAGCCTGAGGCAAAGGATAGAAATGCTGGGCTTGCTGTCAAACTTCCATTAGGTATGAGGGAACAGCATGGTGTATCCACAACCTACTGCATTTTCAGGTAGAAAATGTGGTCTTTTTTTTTTTTTCTTTCTTTCACATACATTGACAACCAGTGATATGAGGTAAAGTATTTTATAAGATGATTAGACTCTAAAAGGTAAAAAATAGTATTACTTTTATGATTGTCTTCTAGTAGGCAGAATGTCTTTCTCTCAATGAACTGTAAATGGCAGGGAAGAAAAACCATTCTGGGGATTGAGTTCTTATTGCCTATTATAACATCCATCACATAGCAGTTACTCTACATATGCCGGGTGGCTGAATTATAGATAAGCTATATACATTCCTCAGGAATTTTGGGCTAGAGCCTATATGTCAAGTCTGTTTGAGATTTAAAGGGCACATCTATAATTCTAGACCATGGGAGGTAGAATCAGAGTCACTATGAATGGACAGCCAGTCTGGTTTATACTGTGTGTTCCAGGCTAGCCAAGAGAATGTAAAATCTTATTTCAGAAAACAAGCAAACCAAATAGCCTGGGAAGATGGCTTAGTAGATAGGGTGATTGATTCGGAGGTGTGAAGACTAGAATTAGGTTTCCCATTACTTACACAAGAGTTGTGTCAGCCTACCACTACACTTCAGTGTTTGAGAAGCAGAGAAGGGAATCCCTGCTAGACTAACCAAATCAGTGCACTATATATTCAGGGCCTGTCTTAGCAAGTAAAGCAGGGAGCAAAGAAGAGGACATCCAATGCTAGTCCTTGGTCATTACATTCACATGCACACAGACATACGTTTAAATGTACCCATGAACATGCATACAAACATACATGCACACTGCACAGGCACATGAAAGAACAAAGCAAGAAAATACTTTGAGTCAATATTCAAAACTATTACAGAATATACCTGTAATCCCAGGAGTAGTTGTCAGAGGCAGTGACATTAAAAGTTTGAGGTCAACGTGAACTATACAGAAGCTCTGTGTAACAAAGACAAAGGAATGTTGTGGTGGTACTTATGATTGATATAAAAGCATACAGAGACTGTAAAAAGCATCTCCACTTCTGTCACTAAGGCAGCACACATGACCATGTTCTGTAAACCATGGATAAAACACTGTAGCTTATTTTCTGAGTTTTCTACCCAATATATTGCAAATATATTGCATTTGATTTTCTTTTTGAAAGTAACATTAAGTACTGATACTGTGTCAAGATAATTTGCATCTGTTTTAGTCTACAAATTCAGTGAACAAGAAATTATTCTTAATTTGTACATGAGAGAAGTCCAAAAGCTGACAGGAAAAGTTTTCCCCTAAGTTTTAATCAAATACACGAGCATGGAACTAATGTTTATTTGACTATTTCCACACACTGTTGATTAAATATTCAATGGTTTTGTTCTGCATTCATTGGATTCTGTGGTAGTTGTCCTCAGAAGCCACAAGAACCTGGAGGTAGACAACATTGGGAAGGCAAGCTTAGTAATCCAAGAAAATAGCCAGATATAAATAAAGAGCCAAGAACTCTCCAGGGTATGTCCTCAAATATGGATCCTTTAGGACCTGGGCACAGGATCGGTGATTTTGAGTACCAGGGTTGTTGGAATTCAGAAGGCCATGTCAATTTCTGGGTTTAAACATCTCTTTTCTGCAACAGAAATACAATTTGCCCAGGCTTCCTCACACCCTCCTAAGTTAAGCTTGCCAGGTTTCTTCCCTTCTGAAGATTGTGCCTTGGCAGAAATGTTCTGTTTCCTTTCTATTCTGTAATCCTTTGCTCTTGCTTTGTGGGCACTCTTAGTCAGAGTCAACATCAGTAAGATTGAAGACAGCACCTTCTTAGAAGATCATCTTCTGGATGACTTTCAGGTCAATTTAGAAATTAACCCAGCAAACAGAGCCTTAAATATGTCATTAGAGTTTGTGCATTTGCTCAGTTTGGGAAAACAATGCTCCAGCCACAGCCTGTTGTTCCCGGTGCTCTTACTATACCCATGGCTCCTCCTAGTCACTCGCCATCACTGAGCCCCACACTCTTACTTTTAGCCTATGACCGCACTCTTCAATTTGTTCTTCGCCTCAGGCTCTCAGGCTCTCAGGCTCTCAGGCATAGCTTTCTTCATTGGTCTTGACATTTAAGTTTGACTGTATTCAGTCTGATGTCCAGGCACAGCCAAGAAAGGCAGTGCTAATTAGGCCACATGTCCTACTTTTGAGCTGATCATACATTTTCTTTGCTTTTGTTCTCTTGAGAAATGCTTTAGCATCTGCTAAACAGGCACACAAATCTTTTGTCTCTGTTTGACAGGTAGAGTTATCTTACAAGGAGAAGCTGACCACCCTGCCAGCTGATTACATTATATGCAGTGTAATGTTCTGTGCTTCCAAAGGACATGGGATGATAGGAATGGTGACCTATGAAAAGCAATTAAGGCTTCAGCATAATTTCTGCTGTGTGCCGAGAATGAGATGGCAGGGGACATAGAGGGACAGTTTATACTGGATAATAGGCTTTTTGTGTGAGTCACAGGGTGGGGCATGAAAACTTTGGTTCTGTAACAACGTGTTATTTGTTTCTGTCAAACAGATCCATAAATGCAATAGAACTCTTTATGTCTAATGTCCAGTAAAGCAACTTAATCTTATTCCCTTTTGCCAAATATATTCCAGAGAAAATGTACCCACTTTTCTTTTTTGAGAATAGCCTGTTTTCTTCCACCAGGAAGGTGTAGCACATTCAGAAAATTGCTTAATGGCTGGAAAACATTGCATCCCTGTGGGTTCCTAATGGGGAATAAAAACCACTATCCTCTTTTGCAAACAGAGTTGTAAATAACTTCCCATCTGAGATGAGACTATAATGTTTGAAAACATGGCTTGGACAGCACAGGACATGGAACAGAAGACATCATAATGGCAGATTCTGAACTGTTGGATTAACAAGAGTCTTGTTCTTTTGGTCACTAGAAAAGTCACCTTGACAGATTACAATTCCCACTGCATGAGTGTGGAGAAACAGAATCCCATAGAAAATGTTTGATTTCTCTAATGTTTTCCAGAACTGGTTATTTTTGTCTTAAAGAACTCACATTCTGCTGATTGTAGACAGCAGGCATTACTTCCATTCAGCACACAAAGCTAGCATAAAGAATGCATAAAACATTAAGATTGGGTACTTATGTTGAAAACTTTACACTCCACTCAAAATTGGTTATTTGCCAGCTGTTCAAATATAGTTGGTTGAAAGAGATGCATTTCCATAGAGCCAAAACGATGTTTACTTGAACCAAATATGCTCCAATCTAGATACTAGGTTTTTTGATTCAAATGTTTTCTTTTTATGTCATTGTTGGCGTTATGACAAAATGCATGACCAATGGGACATATGTATGATCACATAGTGCTGAGCCATGTTCAAAAAAGAGAGATGAAAGAGAAAAGGAAAGGAAAGGAAAGGAAAAAAAGCTTGCCAGTTAGAAAAGGACATTCTTGATAAAGAAAAGCACCTTACCTCCTAACACTAAAACACCTCCTAGCATAAAAAACCTTATCCACCTGTGAATATATGCTCTGTTCTGCAGATTTTGACATAATACCAGAACATCCTGGATGGAAATGTAAATTCTGATTTCTATTCCTGAGGCTCACAGAAGGAAGGGTAGAGATGGCAATGGAGAGAGCCTCCTGGAGGCCCCCATTCATATTACTTTAAGCCATCCATAACTTGAACTCCAATAAGGTTCTTAAAATACAAATAAATCCTTAAATATTTAAATACAATCTGCTCAGTTTGTATAATGTCATTTGTATGCATGTGTTCAGGGTTGACCATTTGATATTGTATAAGCAACTAGTATGGTCTTTCCCGAGAAAAATGAATTCTCTTATTCTTAGCATTCTTTGTTTGTCTATAGTTCTGTATGTCAGTGTTGCAGGATATTGGATTACATTGTCAGCCCTGATATTGTGAATTGTTTTAAATTGTGGTATGGCTCAGCCTTTGATCCTAGAGCTTTCTGTTTATTGTAAACAAGTACTTGTGGTGTGGCTCAGTCCTAGCACACACCTTTAATCCAACGGCTAAATAGTCAACCCTAGGCCAAGAGGCAGAGCAAGCTCCCAGCTGCAAAGGAGTAAACATGAGTAGTAGGAAGGAGGGTTTTTGAGTTGAAGGGGATTTAAGAAAGAGCTTTTTCCTTCTGGGACATAGGTAGAGTAGGAAAGTCAGCTGTGTGCTTTCTCTGCCTCTCTGAGCTAGCAGACTTTCACCACATCACCTGGCTCCTGAGTCTTCATTTGGTAAATCGAACAGCTGGAATTTTTGTTTTTAAAACAAGATGCTGGGTTGAGGCCTTCTGGGTTTTCCAGGTTCACATTAGCTTGTTTACTGTCGCCGTCTTTGTTCTGTTCATGTGCAGGAAGTTATGCTGGTGACTTTATGGTGTAGCTTTTTACAGTCCCAGGATACACAATCTCACAGCAAACTTCCTTGTAGGGCAGTGAAAGGGGTCTTGGTTTTTGGTAGAAGCACTGTCTGGAAGTAGCCAGGAAACCCTGCAAGAGATGGGCAGTTATTCCACTGTGCTTCCAGAATCCAGGCTCCTAACACGTGGCATGGAATTCCATTAACCTACGCTGTTCAATCACGTGGGATGCAGCCCCTCCCAAAGGGCACAGGTAGAGGGTGTGACTACAGGCCTCAGCCTCAAGAGATTTACATACTAATGATGTACATAAAGGCTAAAGAGCATAGCCAATTAAACATTCTTCCTCAGACCCTTTCCCCTTTCTTCCTCTCTATTTAACTCAGGTGTGCCCTGGGGTGCACATCCTGACTCAACTGCCAACTGTCATGAAAATAAAGCCTGTAAAACTCATGGACTTTCTCATGTCATTGGGGCTGCACTGTGAGGAACTGTGGAGAAGGCCCTTAATGAGACACTTTAGCCGCAGCCACCGCGCTTAACTTACTGCCTGGAGGACCTCTCTTCGTTCCAGCCACCCTACCCACACTTCCTTTGTCTCTGGCTCTTGTAATCTTTTCTACCCTTTGTTCCACAATGTTCTCTGAGCCTTAGATGCAGAAGTTGTACCTTTGGAACTGGGCTCCACAATTTTATGTTTTGATTGGATGCAGCTTTCCATCAATTAAAAGGTAGATATGGACTGGATATTATTTAGCCCTAAAAAGAAGAAAATACTGGTTTTTGTAACAGCGCAGATGAATGAGCAGATAGAATGCTGAGTCACAGAAACCAGGATCAGAAATACAGCATGGTACCTCACTGGCATGTGGAATGACAAAGTCAAACCACAGGGTCAGTTTTATCCCATTTCTTCTTCTTTTTTTTTTTTTTTTTTTTTTTTTTTTAATTTTTATCCTTTTTCTCTCAATCTCTCTCTATTTGTGTGACTGAGACATTTGAAATGAGCTTTAATAAGCCCAGTCACTGTGGAGAAGACATTTCCTAGTTTCTTATGTTTGCATTAACATATATGGCTGCATAGGGCAAACATCTGGCAATAAGATAGAGTTGACCAAGCAATCCACTTTAAATATTAATTGTTGATGAATTATAAATGTGCAATTAGGAACATTTTGCAATTTCTGTGGTATTGATGTTGGAGCTAAATTCACTATTACCAGTAACTCACCCTGCATTAGCTCAATGAGAAGCAGCTGAGATGGTTCAGGAACTAGATTAGCAGCCAAAGCTGGGTAGTTAAAAATTAACTGAACCAAAGAACAGTTATCCCCAACCATGGCCTAGGTACTAACTTTTTAGGGTGAGAAGATTAAGAGTTAACAGAAAAACTATAATGAGTAGACTTTGCTGTTTTTATTTGACCTTTTATTTGCTTATTTTTATTGTTTTGAGAAAGGATTTTACACTCAAAATCTGAGTGTCCTGACCTCCCAAATGCATGGACCATCCTCTAAAACCTGGCTTTATTGAAGACTTAAGTTGTTTTAAGATGAACATTCTTTTATTTTCTGGAGAACATATTTACATTTAGATGTTAGATTCTGTGGCTTAAATTTAGTCTTTTCTAATTAACCTTGGGAGCACAAAACATCCTCGTCCCAGTTCTAAACATTGCTTGATCAGCACACTTTCTTTTAGTGTCAGCTCTTGGTTTTCATGTAAACAATATGAATTTACCTAAAGAGAACACAGTATTGCTCAATACTGAACACTTCCTAATACAGCAGCAATCAAAACACATCTATGATCCTGGAAATCCCAGGATCTTGTCATGGTGTCTAAAAGCCAAAGCTACATCTTAAACAATCCCGAGATAATTTGTTTTTCACACTACAGGTACAAAAAGTATCATTCTGCTCTCAGTAAAGATCAAGCTGGTGATTCTAAGCTTTTGGAGTGGTCAATGGAGACTTTGCCATTGTAAGGTTTCATGATTCACCAAAGAATGAGTTTACATACTCATAGTACGTAAATGCAAAGAGTGTTTTATTCTGCAGAAGTCCAGCATGCTGGGGTTTCCTGTTACCAAGATAGACAACCAAGTGAGCTTATAAGCCTTATTTAAAGCACATTAGGGAAATCTTGGGGTAGATGGGCTTTGTCTTACTCTATCTCTAGGCATTCCAAAAACCATTACCAGGATGTGGGGACTGGAGCCTGGTTTTTTTTATTTATTTATTTATTTATTTATTTATTTATTTATTTATTTAATTTCTAGTAACGGACTTGCCTGGGCTTGCTCAATTCTTGGAAACAGAAATTTAGACCTAGTCTCCTTAACTGCCATTTTGAAGTCAAGACCAAAATGTAGTCTTGAATTTGTGCTTTTTAAATCAGGTGACAAAATAAAAAGCTTGCAAGATGTTCTGCAAGTCACATGTATAATTGTCTTAGGAGAAGCATTTGTATAGTCATTTGACGTGAAGACTGGAGGCTGTCTTCATGACACACAACTTTTACTATTATGAAATGCATCATAAAAATTATTAAAATCCTGGCCCGGGGTTTCTACCCCACCTTTGAACACTTATATTCCTGGATAAAAAATACACTTGCAGCCTTTGTATTTACAATAAGCCTTAGGCAGCACAATAGTTGAGTATCTGCCTACCTTCTATGCTGTTAGAATCTACTTTCCTATTAATAACCCTGAGTTGTTACTTGCTATTTACTGTCTTCCATCTGGGCTGCTCTTAGCTCTAATTGGACAGCCCTCAGTGCCACGCTCTCTTGACCCTTAACCCATGGTGGCTTTTCTTTCCTTCTTTCCTGAACATTCTTCTTCCTTATGGTTCCAAGCCTGGGAAACCTAAAAACAACCTATGTCTCTTCTGCCCAGCCAATGGATGTTGGCATCTTTACTTATCAATCACAATTAACTGGGGGCAGGGTCACTTAGCCAGCTTCAATGGGCAACTCTTTAAGGCAGCCAGTTTTGGAGGCCCAAATTAGCATTATAATACAAGCAACATCAGGCCAACCCACTATAGAAACGAATGAACTATGGTTATTTTCCTCTAGTATATGGAAAAAAAATTCTTGAAAATGAATAAAATGTGCCTGCCACTTAAAGGACACACAGCTGAAAGTGTTTATTATTAATGGTAGAATTTATCTTTCAAATAAAGTAAATGTTTGGAAAATTAATTTCTACCTTTAAGAAACTGAATTTCCAAATACTTAGAGTTTTTAAGGAAATCAGTGATGATATTGACTAATATGATTTAAAGCATTTTGTGAAGTACTGTGTAAATATCTGGCAGATGTGCAATACTCAGTGCATCACTGTTGCCTAGGTAACACCGTGTGATGCTACACAACTGTGCATGGATATATACTCCTCTAAGACAGGCCAGTGGGTTGTAATAAAAGAGAACACAAATATTCCGACATATGGTCTCAGAATCTACATTATACCTCTAAAGACATAGAACTTTGAGCCAGACCTCAAAGAGACTTGCAAAAATATATTAAAATAGCAGTGTTCCACATCAGAATAATCATTCACCATGATCAAGTAAGCTTCCTCCTAGGGATGCAAGGATGGTTCAATATATAGAAATTCATCAACATAATCCACTGTAAAAATAAACTCTAAGAAAAACACCACATGATCATCTCTAGATGCTGATGTTCAATATCCTTAGTCATCAGAAAAATGTAAATCAAAGCAACTCTGAGAATCCACCTCACACCAGTCAGAACGGCTAAGATTAAACACTCAGGTGACAGTAGATGCTGGTGAAGATGTGGAGAAAGAGGAACACTTCTTCATTATTGGTGGGATTGCAAGCTGGAAAGCAGTCTGGCAGTTTCTCAGAAAATTGGACCTGAGGACCCAGCTATATCACTCCTGGGCATATATCCAGAAGATGCTCCAACATATAACAAAGACACATGCTCCACTATGTTCATAGCAGCCTTATTTATTATAGCCAGAAGCTGGAAACAAACATCGCTCAACAGAGGAACAGATACAGAAAATGTGGTATGTTTATACAATGGAGTACTCAGCCATTAACACAATGAATTCGAAAAATTCTTAGGTAAATGGATGGAACTAGAAAATATCATCCTGAGTAAGATAACTCAGTCACAAGAGAACACACATAGTATGTACTCACTGATACATGGATATTAGCCCAAAAGCTCACAATACCCAAGATACAATTCACAGACCACATGAAACTTATGAAAAAGGAAGACCAAGGTATGGATTCTTTGGTCCTTCTTAGAAGGAGTAACAAAATACTGAAGGGAGAAAAAACAGAGACAAGATGTGGAGCAGAGACTGAAGGAGGGGCTGTGCAGAAACAGCCCCAACTGGGGATCTATCCCATGTGCAGTCACCAAATGCAGACACTGTTGTGGATACCTGAAAGTGCATGCTGACAGAGCCTGATACAGCCGTCTCCTGAGAGACTCTGACAGAGCCTGACAAATACAGAGACAGATGCTCACAGCCAACCATTGGAATGAGCACAGAGACCTCAATGGAAGAATTAGAGGAAGGTCTGAAGGAGCTGAAGAGGTTTGTAACACCATAGGACTAACAACAATATCAACCAACCACACCCCCTAGAGCTCCCAGGGACTAAACCATCAATCAAAGAGCATATATGGAGAGACCCATGACTCCAGCTGCATGTATAGCAGGGGATGGCATTGTCTGGCATCAATAGGAGAAGTCTTTGGACCTATGAAGGCTCGATGCCCCAGTGTTGGGAAATTCGAGGGCAGTGAGGTGAGAGTGGGTGGGTGGGTGGGAGAGCACCCTCATTGAAGCACATAGGGGAGGGTCAGATAGAGGGGAGCTCCAGAGGGGAAACTGGGAAAGGGAATAATATTGGAAATATAAATACATAAAATATCCAATAAAAAAGGAAAAAAAGAAAATATCAGTTTTCTCAATAACATTTTTTGAGAAATGAAGTTATTTTCATGTAAATAATTATTTTGATATAAGTTTGATTGATTATGATAATCAAAAATTGGTTAACAAATATTTACTTTTGCAATTTGACTTTTAAACACATAGTTTGAATAGGCAAAGCTTACATATATAAATGCTCATAAAGGTCCTAAATAATTACATTGTGTATGAAGAGGCCATAGGTCCAAACGTTTTAGGAACTATTATCCTAACAAATTACTCTCAGGTAATATTACATGTGGACATTATAGCTCACACCATTTAATAATAGATTAGGATGCCTTCCTGATTTAAATGTAAAACTGAACTATAACCGATAATGGTTACATAAATAAATAATGGAGTAAGAGATTGGGAAGTAAACAAAGCTTGAGGCACTTCCTGGACACTTGACTCATGCCCTTGGCCTTTTGCTTGGCTGCTGATGTGAACCAGTGACCTAAGCTTTGATTCTCTCAGGGAAGCTGTTTACTTTGCCATATGATATAGGCTTTTTTGATCTCAAATCATAGTCATCTATCCAGCTTCCTTATGTTTAATCCATCTGGCATATGGCTTGTTCTTCTTTTTGCCTTTTATTATGCCACTTGAAATAAGCCTGAGGAAAAATCAGCAGACTACAATTGTTTTAAGTGCATTTCTTTATCAAAATACACAAAATTGTATAGCATTCTATGAGTCAGTGCTACAACTGATATTTAATGAAGACTTTATAAAAATATACAGTGTGTTATAGTTGAATCTATTATCACCTGACATCTAACATAAAGGCTGGTAAAGGAAAAAAGTATCTGAAGTCTCCACTAGATAACCAAGCAATTGGAGGACAGCAGAGAACCAAAGTTTCCTGCTGGTTTTTTGGTGTTACTCATTTTCTCTTCTGAGCTGTGAATTTCTCTCTTCATTTTCACCTTCCTCCCTGGTGACCAGGACTCTCAGCTGGAGTTTGTTTGATGGGATGGATTTAAGTGTCCTGTCCTTGTTTTGAAAGTATCTGTCTCATGCATACACACCTATTAGCTGTGTGACTTTGACCAAACAAGTCCAACATTTTGTGTTATAGTTTCTTTCTAAATAAAATGTAGACAATAACAAGTAGATCTTCATGACTGACAAAGGACACGTGACACAGTGCCCGTGCTGCTTCTGCATTCTGCTTACTCCCTGTGAACCTTCTATTAAAATCACCATTGGTATTTGCACATATTAGGGGAAAATAAAGATATGTATTAGTTAATTCAACAAACACACAATTGTTTGTTGTGTGTGAATTTTTAATTCAATAAACACAAATTCAGCAATTGACCCAGATAGTTACAAATGATAAATCAAAGCTTACCTTGGCTCGCCTGGGAAATGTACGCTCAGAGCCAGTACCTGTATTAAATTTCTAGGAAGAAATGTTCTGCTCAAATTAATGGCTCATGCTACTTGAGAAGGGTGAATTTTACTTTTCAGTTTCTAATTTACAAAGCAAATTATAGCGTTCAGTGTTAAGCTAATTGAGTGCTAAGCAAACATTCTATAAAGGTTTGCTGTGGATTCATCTTTTTATATAAGTTACTTTGCTTTTTTTATGATATAGGAATAAACTTGAGATATAGTAGTAGAGTTTGCATACCAGACACAGAGATAAACATCAAACAGTTGTGTGTGTGATTAAGCCTCTAATAAATTTTAGATGGAAACATAAAGCAGAGGTTCTCACCTAATCTGATCTAGTGTTCAGAAAGGCCAATAAGAGTTTATAAACTAAGTTCTCAAAAGATAAATAGAAAAGAAATATCTAGGGAAATGTTTAGCAAAAGCATGTTGGCAGAATAGTGAGTCCCTAAGAATGATATTCAGAGTAGCTGGAAAAAGATTAGTGTGCTAAACCCAAAATGTGAATTGACTAGTAAGAAGCATGAGCTGCAGTCAGAATGATGGACAAATTCTCCAGTGTTTCTGTAGGAGAAGCTAAGGTGGGAGGAGTAAAGAGAGGAAGAAGAGAAGAAAGGAAAGGAAGAAGAGAAGGAAGAGGAAGTGCTAAGTGAGAGACAGAACAAGAGGGGGAGATGGAGGCTGATGTCTGCTTGTCTGTAGCAGTCAAAGGTAGTTGGTATATCTAGGTTGGGTATTGGGTTAAACCTCTGATTGTAAGGGTATCTTGTTATTGATCATTACTAAATATATAAGCCTTTGGATAATCTAAGCATTAGAGTCTCATCTGTATCGAGCCTGTGTGGTTGGTAGAATGGTCTGGGCACTGCCCAGCCTTGCAAAGACAGCATGGAAGATTGGCAGAGCCATCTCCCATGCTGGCGTCTTGTGTTTCTAGCTGGCCGTTTCTAGCTGGCTGTTTCTAGCTGCAGTGTGCAAGTGGCCTCTGGCCACGTGGTTGAGCTAGGCAGAGACGCTGCAGTAGATAGTCAGCATTGACCAGTGGCCATTTTTAAATAATTAAACAACAGGTTTCTAACCCAGATGAATCATTTGGTCTGATTCTAAGTTCAGAGGATTTTCAAAAAGAGAGCGATATAATGAGATTGGTAACATCAAAGATAAAAGGTGACAAGGAAGAACTCTGTCCACCATAGTGATGCTAAAGACACAGATTGAGTCAAATGATATCTTTGATAGTGGAGAAACTGGCAGGCTTGAAAGATTCATATACTTCATGGATGAATGCAGAGAGATGAGAGGGAGGATGATCCAGGTTTTATGGTACTTGAAACAAAATTAGTGAGCTTTTTCAGAAATGGTTGTTGTACTCAGTAAAATTCCTTAATGGTTGTCAAAATTCTTGACATCCCATATAGACACAAGGTGATGGAGATGAGGAAGAAACAGTGTTTTTCTATCTGTACCTCTCTATGAATGATCAGCATCTCTCTCAAATGTGAGAAACTTGGTCAAAAATAGGCAATTCTTTCTAATTCTGAGCTTTAATGATTGTAGTATCAATGAAACATTTCAAGAAGCATTTCGTTATTTGCAGGATGAGAAAGCATCTAATTCTTGTTCTATTAACAGAACATAATTCTTGTCAGACTAGATACATTTGAAATCATAATTATGGTAATATAACAACAATAAATCAAGGATGTCCCAAACAAATTGGTATAATACCTATTCTACAATGAATATGTGATAATGTGAGCTTTCTCTTTCTCTCTCAGACACACACACACACACACACACACGCACACACACACACATACCTGAGTTCTCTCTCCTCAGAAAGTAGGTTCCTCTCTCTTTCTCACTCCCCGTGGGCTCTGACTCGTGTTCCTTATTGGCCACAGTTGGCACCTGCTGTCAGCTGGTGGTGCATCATTTCTTACTGAGGCAAGGGAATAGCACTGAGCTGTAATATCTCAGAAATAATCAGGCATGTGGTGACTGTAAGCCTTACTCACTCTGTAGAACCTAGACTTAAGCTTGGGAGTTATTATCTGGACATGGTTGGCTGGAAGATAGTACCTCAGGTTGAGAGAATTCTGGTAGATGCTCCAGGAAAACTAATTTTGTCTAGAGACATGCTGAGAAAGGCAGTAGCATTTTAAATATTAATTGTGAATACCATTTTATGAAATAGACTTCTGAAAACTCCTGCAATGAAATCAAAATAAGCAAGTATGAGACAGAAAACAACAATAACAACAAACCCAGCAGCAGCAACAACAACAACAAAAAAAAAAAAATCAAAGATTTTTTTCTCCACAGGACAGTATTATAAAATACTTTATAAACTTAAAGAGTCACTATGACCTGGCAGTCCTGTGTGTGAACTGCACACAAACTGAAACAGACTTAAGTTGTTGTTGTTGTTGTTGTTGTTTTTGTTTCTGCTATGACAAGCATTATGACCAACCAAGCAACTTGGGGAGGAAAAATTTAGTTTGACTCACAGGTTATTATAGTCCATAATTACTATATATTATTATTATTACAGTCCATCATTAAACGATGTCAAGGCAGGTACTCAAGGCAACAGCTTGAGGCAGAAGTCAAGAGGAAACACAACTTACTGGTTCATGACCACTAGTTTGCTCAGCTAGCTTTTTAATACATCCTAGGCACTCCTGCCTAGAGATTTACTGCTCACAGTGGTCTGAGTCCTCCTATGCCAATTAGCAGTCAAGAATATGCCCCAAGAGGTACACCTATAGGCTAGTCTGATGGAGGTAACAGGACATCTGATTTTTAAAAATTTTATTGAAATTTATAACATTTGAATTAATGAAACAAGATAAAGTCTACCTAGTTGTTTTTAAAATCATGAAGTTATTTACTGAGACAAAAAAAGAAGTCTCAAAAGTAAAATCACAGAGTCAGAGAGATCAGTTTAAATATATTTGCTTACCTGTATGCTAAGTGAGTTAATCTTCCTGTTTCTATATTTCAAAAACACTTGCAAGATAATACAAATGTTTTAAACACTATAATGTATTCTCAGGAAATAATATGCAATCATTACGAAAATGTGGAATTTGCATACTTAAAACATGGCAAATAGGTGATTTAAATTATTAATTTTTTTTCTACCATTTGAAATCATAATAAATTAGCTTTTACTATAGACTGATTCTAACTTGACTCTCATCATACAAATGTCTTCTAAAATACACATGTCCCCTCTGTCTTGCTATTGTGAGGCATATCCTGGAAGTAGAACTATTGTAGATTAAAAATACAATTAAGCATTTTTGTGACTTTGAACCAAACAGAATACCTCCCCATAACTCAATTTGATACTATTGGTTTTATACTTGTTTTACAGTTGTTGAGAGAATTCAATTAAATATTGCACTGTACTGAAAATGGAGTTAAGAACTCATGGCTCTCCATAATTATTAGTTATTATCCTTTGTTGGATTTAGAGAGTTGAATTATCATTTCATTAGAGAATTGACCAAAAAAAAAAAATCTGTGAAAATGCCACAATGAATCCTATGTATTTTTGTGCTAACAATGACAACTACTAAAACAGGAAGCTTTTAAAGCTTTTATTGGTTGGTTTATTTTAATGCTCCTGAGTCCAGTTAGTTCTGCCTACATGCACATGGGCTTTGAGATCATCAATGGGGCATGGGAAGTCTAATAGCAGTCTTTTTTTCCTTTTTATTTATTTATTTTTTATTGAATATTTTATTTACATTTCAGATGCCATCCCCATCCACATTTTCCCCTCCTTAGAAAACCCCATCCCATCTGCCCTACTCCTTTTTGCTTGTATACAATTTTTTTTTAATGTCAATCAAAGGCTTTATAAGTTTGGTAATGCTCAATAAAAAGATGCCCATACAATTAGAAGTGTAACCCAATACCCAACCTAGATATATCAACTATCTTTGACTGGCAGACACATGTGAACATCTTCCTCTATGCACCCCCATCACCTAGCTCCCCCTCTCCTTCTCCTCTTCCTACCCTTATTCCTCTTCTCCCTCTCCTTACTCCCCCCACATTAGCTCCTCCTACATAGCACCCTTCCTGTTAAAATAAAACTTTTCTCTCAAAATACAATTAGAGCATAACTATACTAATTTCTGTCAGTAAGGTACAAGATACACCTAATACCCAGTTCATGATTTTTTGACTAACCAGAATGTCTGTTATCTCTCCTAACTAAAAGACTTAGTTCTGAACCTGGCTTTTTTCTTGGCTTTGGAATGAATGTCAGCCAAAAACCATCCATTCAAATCTTTTCTCTCAAAGTAAATAGCTGAGATTGGCTATAAGATTATAAGTCTTCAACCCTGTCAGAAACCCAAATGACTGAGTTAACTGAAATTATGGGAAGCACAAAGCATAGTTTCTAAAACATAGCCAATTTATAGAGATTGCTAAACACCTGGACAGTCACTATACTACAAAACATTGGAGCATCCTATTTTCAGCCTTCTGGTCCAGGATCATTTGACAAACCTAGTGATGCAGAATTATTAAGGGCTGATTACTCTGTCCTGTCAGATATAATCAGTTGAATATTCCACAAGTGTGACCTTTTCTGGACAGTAATTTGTCTGTAGATGAAAAGAGGCAATTTTTGCCCAGTGGCTGTCTCACCACAACTGGAGTAACTCCAAAGATGCTCAATTTCTTTTTAGAATCCAAGATAGGAAGCTGTCAGGAGCAGACAGGTCTTTAATCAAAATGAACTTTGATACAGAAATGTTTGCAGCCTCAATTCTGTGGACTTCTGACATTTTGAAAACCAACTATTCATGTAAGGCAATCTGGATTGTTGTCTGTTAACTCCTCAGCTATTTCTAAATAAAAATATAGAAAACACCCTAACAATAAACTCAGAGCCATGGATTTGCTATAGGTCCTTAACTCATAAGCTAACCATCTCAAATCAGTTAGAAAAGTTAAAGAAGGACTGGGTTTAAGCCTTGTATTCCTAAATGCGTTATATAGGCACAATGCCTATGAGAGTAACAATAATGGTTTCACTTTTATATTAATAAGAAGCTCATAACAATGAAAACCTTAACTTTAAAATTAAAGTAAATTTTTTCAACATTTAAGAAATATAACTTCATCTTAATAACAATTATACATATTTCTACCAATAGGTTATAGCTATGCAATAAATCCTAGCTAATCCTCCCTGTTCCATCAAAACCACTACTTTTCCCTAGAAAGACAGCCCAATATTAATCACCTCCGTCCCCAAGCCCAGGGAATAGGGATGCTGACTCTTCATTAACTTCTTCAAGCTGATTATGGGTGTTGAGATATTAAAAGAGGTGCAACGGGAAGAGTAAATTGATCAGCCTCTGATGCTGTGTCTTCACGCATCCAGCTGGAATTCCAGCACATCAGAGGTTTGAGCAGGTCTGCTCAGCTTGCTTGATGAGTAGATACACCAAGGCTATGTAATCTGCAATATACAATTCTTAAAACAAATTTTAGTATCAAGATAATTTTTTGTTTGAATTCTGGAATCTAGTCTTCTGGCAGCCAGACCCCCTTTGCCTATATTTCCAGTCTTTAGTTTCATTTTACTTTTACTTTACTGTAGAGAGCCGCAGTGAGCGGTGACAGCATTTGCCATTACAAGATGGCGCAGGCATCTGCTGCTCCTGTGGGTAGACAAAGCAAATTGTGCATGTGGAAGTGGTGAAAGCGAACCAAATCACTGCCCAACCCGGGGCGTCATACGGAGTTATGGGCAAGCAGCCAATCTAAAGTGAACACGCCGCTTTAGGGTGTTTATAAGCAGTGCCTCTCTGGGGCTCGGGGTCTTCCTCTCATCATCGTAATAAACATCTTGCTGCAGAAGGATCCTGGTGTGCCTGCATGCGTTCTTGCCAGCGAGACAATTGTGTGGGGCACAGCTGGTGCCGAAACCCAGGAACCTGCCATCACCAGCACCGAGGAGACCCTCCATTCTCGGGGAGGATTCAGAACTTCAGGATGAGAGATAAGCTCTGAGAGATATGCTTTTTGATCTAAGTCAGCTCCCTCCTCACTTGGCCGGAGCTCTAGAAGCTCTCATTATTATGCTAACGGCACTCGCTCTCTTTCCTTTGGTTGCATTCTGCTTCCACAAATGTTTTTGTTAAAACCTTGTCGCTGTGGGGCACGGTCAGAGGAACGTACATAAGCCGTGGTGCCCCTCCCTGTGTGTAGCTTCTCTCTTAGATAAGAGAGCGACACGGGAGTTTCACATTCTGTGATCATGGCGCTTCAGCCTCTTTTGCGACAGCATGAGTTGAAAGTTCCTACAAGGACGTTAGAAAGGTTTGTTAAGGAGATCGACCGTATAGCGCCCTGGTATATATGCTCCGGGTCGCTGACGCTCGCCTCCTGGGACAAACTGGAAGGAGATTTAATTAGGGAACAGCGAGAGGGGAAATTAAAGCCTGGAACATGGCCACTATGGAAACTGGTAAGATCATGTTTACAAGATGAGAAGTGCCTCTCCTCGATCACAGCAGGCCAGGGAGTGCTAGAAGAGCTACAAGATAGCATGTCAGAAACAGAGCGCGGTAAGAGATTGAGTACTCATAAAGACAAAGGAAAAGGTATACCCAAGAAAACAGACCCTTCCAAAGACACCCAGTTCTCGGAAGCAAGAGATAAGGGAAAGGACGCCCTGGGAGAGAGACGTAAGAAGGAAGTGAGGGCCCCGAAAAAGAAACCTCTTTATCTGGTAAAGGAACTGGAGGCCTTAGGGCTTGGTAGCTCTGAAACAGGGGAACTGGGTCCCTCTGAAGAGGAGGACTTGGATGGGGAAACAGCCCGCTGTGAGGCGGAGGGGTGCCGTCTGCATGAACGGCCGCCGCTGCAAGATGGAGGACGGGAGAAGGCGGGAGATAGGAACAGCATGGCCTCTCGGCCTGTCACGCCCTCCCAACCTATTGTCTCCAGCACTCCTCTGCCTTATGCGGACAAGCGCTGCTCAGACTCCTTCCTTTCAAAGGAAGACAAAAGAAGGATGTTACAAGCCTTTCGGGTGTTTGAGGCTGCCAGAGAAGGTCATGTCCACGCACCGGTAGAATATGCCCCTATTAAGGAGCTTGCTGAATCAGTTAACAAATACGGAGTTGATGCTAATTTTACAGTCATGCAGCTTGAGAGACTCGCCACTATGGCTATGACTCCAAATGATTGGCAAAATACAGTAAAAGCTGCTCTCCCTAATATGGGACAGTACATGGAATGGAAAGCCTTGTGGCACGATGCTTCTCAAGTACAGGCAAGGGCCAACACTAATGCGGAAGGAAATCAAAGACAGTGGACGTTTGAATTGTTAACAGGGCAGGGACAGTTTGTTAATGACCAAATAAACTATGATTGGGGAGCATATGGCCAAATCTCCACTGCCGCTATTAAAGCGTGGAAAGCCCTTTCAAAGAAAGGTGAGGCTGGGGGACATCTAATAAAAATATTACAAGACCCCCAAGAGCCATTCTCAGACTTTGTTGCTAGGATGACAGAAGCAGCAGGCAGGACTTTTGGAGACCCGGAACGGGCTAAGCCATTGATAGAGCAATTAGTATATGAAAAATGCCTCACCAGAATGCAAGACAGTTATTACCCCTAGAAGAAGCAAAGGGCTGACAGACTGGATAAAAATCTGCCGAGGACTTGGAGGCCCACTAACTAATGCTGGCCTCGCTGCAGCCATTCTGCAAAGCCAAAATCACGCAAGTCCTGGTGTACGTAAGGTCTCCTATAATTGTGTCAAGCCAGGTCATTTGAAACGAGAATGTCGTACTCTCATACAAAAAAGACCTCCTGGGTTATGCACTAAATGCAGGAAGGGCTGTCATTGGGCCAATGAATGTCGCTCAGTTAGGGACATTCAAGGAAAGATTATTCAGCATGATCCCTCCCCAGCAGGAAGAGATGAAGGCACTCCAAAAAACGGGTATCAGGGCCCCAGGTCTCAGGGCCCCAAAAAGTATGGGACACAGACACAAAACCGGAGAACGTTTGGAGCTGCAGAGCCACAAGAGGCTCCGCAGGATTGGACCTCCGTTCCACCTCCCAATTCTTACTAATGCCGCATGTGGGCATACAGCCTGTCCCAGTTGATTTTAAAGGTCCCCTGCGTGAAGGAAGTGTCGGCCTTATTTTAGGTCTCTCCTTTCTTGACTTGAAGGGGCTTGTGGTTCATCCTGGTGTGGTGGACCAGGATTATACCGGGGAACTTCAGGTTCTCTGTTCTTGTCCACAAGGCATATTTTCTATCTCCCCTGGGGATAGGATTGCTCAATTAGTTATTCTTCCAAGTTTACATGATTGTTTCCCATCCACCGGGGTGCTTAGAGGTGCCAACGGGCTTGGTTCTTCAGGAACTGACTTTGCTCACCTGGTAGTTGATCTTAAAACTAGACCCACTTTACAATTAATGATAGAGAGGAAGAATTTTATAGGAATTTTAGACACAGGAGCTGATAAAAGCATTATTTCCTCCAACTGGTGGCCCAAGGCATGGCCTGTTACACAATCATCCCATTCCCTACAAGGACTGGGATATGAGGCCAGCCCTGCAGTCAGTTCACTCTCCTTGACTTGGCAAGCACCAGAGGGTCAAACAGGAAGTTTCATACCTTATGTGCTTCCTCTCCCCGTTAATCTCTGGGGAAGAGACATCTTACAAGACTTAGGATTAACATTAACTAATGAATAGTCTCAACAAGCTATTGATATTATGAAAAAGATGGGATATAAGGAAGGAAAAGGCCGTGGCAGAAAAGAACAAGGAAGGTTAAACCCAATCTCACAAGAAAGTAATACAGGAAGGCAAGGTTTGGGTTTTCTCTAGTTGCCATTGAGGGTTCTATGCCCATACCCTGGCTTACAGAGGAGACCTTGTGGGTTCCTCAATGCCCCCTATCCTCTGAGAAATTGGAAGCTGCTACAAGGCTGATTGAAGAACAAGTACAGCTTGGTCATTTAGAGCCTTCCACCTCTCCTTGGAGTACACCTTTTTTTGTCATAAAAAAGAAATCAGGAAAATGGAGACTTCTCCATGATCTAAGGGCCATTAATGCGCAGATGCGGCTGTTTGGCTCAGTGCAATGAGGCCTACCTCTGCTCTCTGCTTTACCTAAGCAATGGAGGATAATAATTATAGACATTAAGGATTGCTTTTTCTCCATTCCCCTACACCCACAAGATAGGCAAAGATTTGCATTTACCTTGCCTACTGTTAATCACCTTGAACCAGACAGGAGATATCAGTGGAAAGTTTTGCCTCAGGGTATGGCTAATAGTCCTACCATGTGTCAGCTGTATGTACAAATGGCCCTTGAACCAGTTAGGAAACAATTTCCCTCCTTGTTATTGGTCCTTTATATGGATGACATTCTTATGTGCCATAAGGAGTCAGTTATTTTGCAGACCTCATACCCTATATTAATTAAAACATTGGGACAATGGGGCCTACATATTGCCACAGAAAAGGTTCAAATTTCAGAAGTAGGCTCCTTTCTAGGAACAGTTATTTACCCGGAAAAAATAGTTCCTCAGAAATTAGAGATTCGCAGGGACCATTTACATACCTTAAATGATTTTCAAAAATTATTAGGTGATATAAATTGGTTAAGATCATTTTTAAAAATTCCCTCTGCTGAATTAAAACCTTTGTTTGACATTCTGGAAGGGGACACTCACCTTTCCTCACCAAGGGCCTTAACACCAGCTGCGAGCCGTGCCTTACAAGTGGTGGAAAATGCCTTACAAATGCCCAATTAAAACTAATCAATCAAAATATATTATATTTATAAAATATAATATATATTTTATAATATATAAAATACATTATATATATATATATATATATATATATATATATATATATATATATGTAATACCCAATCAAAAGGTATTGATATAACCAAACCTTTTGATTTATGTGTTTTTAAGACCAGACATTTACGAACTGCTGTGTTATGGCAAGATGGGCCCCTTCTATGGATCCATCCTAATGCATCCCCTGCAAAGATTATTGAATGGTATCCAGATGCAGTCACTCAGCTTGTCCCCCCGTGGGCTAAAAGCAGCCATTACACATTTTGGAAGGGATCCTAAGGTTTTAATAGTGCCATATACTGCAATCAGGTTCAAATATTAACTACTACCTCTGATGTTTGGGCGGTGTTGGTCACCTCCTTTAATGGCCAAATAGATAATCACTATCCTAAACATCCCATTTTACAATTTGCCTTAACTCAAGCTATTGTGTTTCCGCACATTATATCTCAGAAGCCGCTCCCAGATGGAGTGGTTGTTTACACAGATGGGTCAAAAACAGGTGTGGGTGCCTATGTAGTTAATAATGAAGTTATAGCCAGACAATAACATGAGACCTCACCTCAAATTGTGGAATGCTTGGTAGTATTAGAGGTTCTTGAAACCTTCCCAGGTCCTTTAAATATTGTTTCAGATTCCTTTTATGTAGTTAATGCAGTTAAAGTTCTAGAGGTTGCTGGATTAATTAAACCCTCTAGTAGACTTGCAGAAGTTTTTCAAAAGATTCAATTTACCCTAGTCAATAGGAGACCTCCTGTTTTTATTACACACATCAGGGCTCACTCAGGCCTACCAGGACTGATGTCCTGTGGAAATGACCTGGCAGACCGAGCCACAAAGTTAATAGCTGTCGCCCTATCTCCAAAATTGACCTTGGCCAAAGATTTCCATAAAAGATTTCATGTAACCGCTGAGACTTTACGTCGGAGATTTGACATAACCAGAAAAGAGGCTAGGGATATAGTGACTCAATGTCAAAATTGTTGTCAATTCTTACCAGTGCCTCATGTAGGAATTAATCCACAAGAAATTCAGCTACTACAAATTTGGCAAATGGATGTTACTCACATCCCATCCTTTGGCAAATTGCAATATTTACATGTTTCCATTGATACCTGTTCTGGAATTATATTTGCTTCCCCATTGGCAGGAGAAAAGGCGGCTCATGTTATTCAGCATTGCCTCGAGGCATGGAGTGCCTGGGGAAAGCCTAAAATTCTTAAAACTGACAATGGACCAGCTTACACTTCTCAGAAGTTTGGACAATTCTGCCGCCAAATGGAGGTGACCCATCTAACGGGTCTACCATACAATCCTCAAGGACAAGGCATTATAGAACGGGCTCATTGCACTCTTAAGTCCTATTTAATAAAACAAAAGGGGGGAGTCAAGGACGCTCTACCCTCAGTGCCAAAAGTCACCGTTTCTATAGCACTTTTTACTCTTAATTTTTAAAATCTGGACAGTCAAGGCCACACAGCAGCTGACCATCATTGTTTAGAGCCTGACAGGCCAAAAGAGATGGTCAAATGGAAGGATGTTTTGACTGGACAATGGAAAGGCCCGGATCCTATTTTAATAAGATCCAGGGGAGCTGTTTGTGTTTTTCCACAGGAAGAAGACAATCCATTCTGGCTTCCAGAAAGACTAACAAGAAGAATCTTGGAGTTGGAAGATGACCCCCAGACAGATTCCCTGGCTGATGGTTCCAGTCTTTACCCTCCTTCTCGGGATTTGGGTTCCTAGTATATGGGGGGAACAACGATGGGCTATATTATCTGCCTACCCAAAGCCTATGCCAATAAGACACAATTCAGTTGTTTTCCCTAAGTTTTTCATAACTAATAAAACTGTGGGGTTGCCCTATCTCGCCTATGACACCCTTGAAGCACCACTGGAAGAGAATCACTCTTTACCTGAGGCAGGCTCACTTTGCTTTCAAAGTGATGCATCTGATTCAGGAGATTGTATCAGGCTTTCGAAACAATTATTTGGAAAGTTTGCAGTTACTGGGAAAAGCTGGGTTACAGGTAATAATAATCAAAAAACGAGCCTTATAAATGCTACCATGTGGTGAGAGGTCACTTGGATAAATGGCACCTTTTTTACTTCCTGTGATACAGAGGATACCTATCACAGGCAGCCCAGGGTAGCCTCCTATTGTAGAGGAGAGGATGAAGAAATTCTGCCCTGGTTTGACTGTCAATCTTCCCTCACTCAATGGGCAGACAATAATAAGAACTTCTCTGTTTCACCCGATATGATGGCAAAGAATAGACTTAGATATGGTATGAAAAAGGGGCTCTTTTTACAAGATTTAAGGACTAATCACTTTCATAGGTGGCTGCTTTGTGGAGAGAAGGGCAGCTGTTCAGATCTCAACCCTATGGCCTTCCTTCAAGGCGGATCAGTGGGAAAATCCTCTGTTACAGTAAACCTTGCAGGAAATACAACTAATTATAGTACTCTTTCTTATGAGGTTATTGGGTGGAATAAAACCATAATAGAAAGAATAGATTACCTGTCTATGCCTGTGTGTGTTTATCCTCCCTTTTTGTTTGTTCTTACTAACCAGTCATTTGGTAATTGCACCAATGAGACATGTTGGATGTCATTGTGTTGGAATTCTCATCGATGGACCCATGCCATAGTGGCTAGGGTCCCTCGATGGATCCCCGTTCCCGTGGAAACTTCATCCACCCTATCCCTATTTAGACATAAAAGAGATTTTGGCATCACTGCCGCCATAGTAATGGCCATCTTGGTCAGCGCGATCGCCGCAACAGCGGCTGGAATTGCCATGTCAACCACTGTTCAAACAACTGCGGCTGTTAATCAATTATCGACTACTGTGGCAGATGCCATCAATCAGCATAATTTAGCCTCAGCCCAGTTAAAAGGAGGACTGATGGTTGTTAATCAACGCCTCGATTTGGTGGAAGAGAGACTGGATATTCTTTTCAGTCTTGCTCAATTAGGATGTGAAAAGAAGGAAGGAGCACTTTGCATTACTAGTGTGCAGTATAACAATTTTACCCGGGCAGCTAATCTGTCCAAAGAATTGTCTCAGTATCTTACAGGTAATTGGTCTGAAGGCTTTGATGAAATCCTTGAGAGACTACGGCAAGCAGTGGTGACCATCAATTCTACACCAGTGGATCCGTCCCTGACGGAAGGATTCTCCTCTTGGATTTCTTCGACCATTTCTTCAGCCTTCTCCTTCTTTAAAGAGTGGGTGGGAGTAGGCCTGTTTGGTGCAGCCCTATATTGCGGATTAGTGTTCATGCTATGGTTGGTCTGCAAACTCAGAGCTCAACAAAAACGTGACAAGGTCGTTATTACCCAAGCACTTGCGGCCCTAGAACAAGGCTCATCTCCTGAGATTTGGTTATCCATGTTAAGGAAATAGCCAGCAGACAGGCCCCTCAGCCGTTGCACCCCAAAGGATTAGCCCATTGCACTGGGTTGGTGAGAGGTCCTAACCTGGCTGGTCCTTATTCTTTTAGCCTCCTTGAAAAGGCTAAAACAAGAAACACATTCCTAAGATATCCATGGCCTCTTCAGCCTGTTCAGTTAAGAAATGGCATAGACTCCACCAAGCCTTTGCTCTCTGGGCATCCCTGAGTAGAGTGTATACAGGTGATATACAGGGGATGTTCTGCAAGGATAGATTCCTCGAAGGCATGTCTAGTTGCATGGAGGTTAAGTTGCCAAAACCCTCCCCCTGACAAAAGGCAACAGGATGGGTAAAGCAAAGTACACTCGTGGAACCAACGACCAGGGTGAAAATTCTTTACAATATCCCACTGTCTTGCACAAGGGACTAGACCTCTACCTTCCTCTACAGGAGGGACAATGCCGTTGAGTATATGGCACAATTTGGAGCATTGCCAACCATACTGAACATCTGCTGGTCCGGTTATGGCCTCTTAGGAGTGGTTTGTTGCTCATTAATAAAACAAAAAGGGGGAGATGTAGAGAGCTGCAGTGAGCGGTGACAGCATTTGCCATTACAAGATGGTGCAGGCATCCACTGCTCCCGTGGGTAGACAAAGCAAATTGTGCATGTGCAAGTGGTGAAAACGAGCCAAATCACTGCCCAACCCGGGGTGTCATACAGAGTTATGGGCAAGCAACCAATCTAAAGTGAACATGCCACTTTAGGGTGTTTATAAGCGGTGCCTCTCTGGGGCTCGGGGTCTTCCTCTCATTATCGTAATAAACATCTTGCTGCAGAAGGATCTGGTGTGCCCGCATGCGCTCTTGCCGGCGAGACGATTGCGCGGGGCACACTTTACTATCTTCTGTCACATTTCTCTGCCAGTGTGTATTTCTTGATTCCTACATTCCACAATAAGTACTTTCATGTTAAGTACACAAAACATACAAACAAAATATTGAAACTAGCATTGTCATATGAGAAAGAATACAAGGGCTTTAAGGGCCTGAGTGACTTCACTCAGTATAATTTTTTTTTCCAATTCCATCTCTACCCACATGAAAATTTTATGACTTCAGTTTTCATTTCAGGTAATTAATATCTATAAATATTTTCACTATCCATTTATCAGTTGATGGGCATATGAATTAATGGGTAATAACCATCTAAAGAGTAAGAATCATGTTTACATACCTTATTTCATTTGTACACAGAATTTTGTATACTGAAATTTCATTGTATTATACATTAAAATTTTATTTTATTGTATAATAAAATAAACAAAATATTAATATTTTATTTATATTAATATTAATATTTTATTTATATTAATGTTAATATAAATAAAATGTACAATTTTATTGTATTACTCTAAAAAATTTTATTTAAACTGCTAGCTAGTTAGGAAATGCTTTAAACTAGGTGGGTGGGGGCTGATCTGATATCTATCAAAGAATTGTCAGTTTTTATTGAGCATACTTCTATATTTTAAATTTTATATGATAATGATGCATTCATACATTCATTTTATAGCGTTATAAAGTTAAATTATCACTTAAAATTACAAAATATCCCCTTGGGCATAATAGTGGCTCAAGTATGTTAGATATAACCAAACATTTTAAGAAGGATTAAGGCCTGCTTCATGGGAAAAATATTTATTTGGTACTACAAATATGGTTAAAAACCCAAGGTTGGGAGCCACAAATGAAGCATCATACTCCTTTCCTTAAGATTCAGAGCCATTATAGAAAAGGGTGCAGAAAGATTGTAAGAGCCAGATGTTCTGGGGAACTAGAGTAAAACAGTGTCTTCTAGACATGACAGGACCATCACACCTATAAACATATAGCTTTATGAGTAGACCTATTTCTACTGTTTTGCTAAATAGACATAATAATATAAAACCCCCCTTTAAATTAATATTTTTCTTCCCATAAATTACAGCTCTTAGACCTCATCAGAGAAGTGTCTTGGTACAGTGGATGGTAGTTAACACAGAAACTCACAACTGGTTGAGATGCAGAGAATAAGTGCTATGGAGTGCTTGGCCACAAATGGAGCATCTATAATGCAATTCCTTTCTTCAAGGGTTAGGAACCATAATGGAAGAAGAAATAAAAAGGTGGTAGGAAGCAAAGATTAGGCAAGACTGTTGTCAAAGTGTGTCTCCTAGACACAAGAGGCCTATTGCATTCAAAAATGCAGAGCAACTGTGGTGACATGCTCAGGACCTGTATAAAAATCAATAATAAAAAATAATGAGGTTACAAAGTTTGGGGACTAGAGGTAGAGTAATTAAAGAAAATATTTAAAAATATTTTAAATAAAAAACTCAACATTATAGCGTTGGATAAGAATAAGAAGAGGAGGAGAGAAGGGAGGAGAAGAAAGAGGAGAGGGAAGGAAAGGGAGGAGAAGGGGAAGGGAGAGGAGGAGAAAGAGGAAGAGAACAGGGAGGGTAAGGAGGGGAGGAGGAGAGAGGGGAGGAAGAGGAGGAAGGGGAGGGGAAGGGGAAGAGAGGAGGGAAATGGAGGAAGAGAAAGGAGAAAGAGAAGAGGAAAGGAGAGGGAAAAGGAGGAGGAAGAGGAGGAAGAGGAGGGGGAGGAAGAGGAGGAGAAGGAGGGGGAGGAAGAGGAGGAGGAGGAGAAGGAGGAGGAGGAGAAGGAGGAGAAGGAGAAGAAGGAGGGCGAGGGAGAGGAGGAGGAGGAGAAGGAGGAGGATGAGGAGGAGAAGGAGGAGGAGGAGAAGGAGGGGGAGGAAGAGGAGGAGGAGGAGAAGGAGGAGGAGGAGAAGGAGGGGGAGGAAGAGGAGGAGGAGGAGAAGGAGGAGGAGGAGGAGAAGGAGGAGAAGAAGGAGAAGGAGAAGAAGAAGGGGGACCCTTATCACCACTTAAAGAGCTTTAGGGGGAGAAAGAGTCAATTTTCTGTGAGAGTGACTCCCAGGTCAACCCTATACCAGAGGATGCCTCTACATTTAAAAGTATACAAACAATATATATTGAAATTGATTAATTATTAAATAAAAATAATTAGGATACAAAGTTTGGGGACTAGAGGTAGAGTAATAAATAAAAATATTTTAAATATTTTAAATTAAAAATGCAAAATATGAAGTGTACCAATGTGAACTTACAACTTTAAGTTAGTTAAATTGGCATAATGTCAAACTGTTTAAGTATCTAAGTTTATACCCATAAATAAATACTCAACCCAGAGAGTGGCACCATTAGAAGGTGTGGCCCTGTTCTAGTAGGTGTGGCCTTTTGGGAGTAGGCATGGTACTGTAGGTGTGGGCTTTAAGAACCTCATCCTAGTGGAAGTCAATATTCTGCTAGCAGTCTTCAGATGAAGATAAAGAACTCTCAGCTCTGCATGCACCATGCTTGCCTGGATGCTGCCATGTTTCTGCCTAGATGATAATGGACTGAACCTCTGAACCTATAAGCCAGATCCAATTAAATGTTGTTCTTATGGTGTCTGATCACAGCAATAAAACCCTAACTAAGACATCATCCCTGATGAATTACTGGCTACTAAAAAACTCTGCAGAGGAGAACTCATGACCTTCACTAAGTTCCAATGGATAATTTCAAACAAATAAATTCAGTGGCTCATGAAGCAAAACAAAAATTTATGAATGTCAAGAATTTAGAAAGAGTAGGAGACAATGTTGGGGCTGGGAAGTAAATATCAAATAATTCAATTAATAAAATACAAACCAAAACTACTATCAAGACATGGTTTGTCTTCAGGTAATTGATCAACAGAGATACTCTACTGGCATGTGAGGGCAAACAAAATGTTTTGTAGTATTCCAGAAAAATTGTCTGGGGATTATATATATGGTAGAGAAACCATTAATAGAGTCTCTCTCTGTCTGGAAAATGGCATGAAAAAATGAGCACATAGCTGGGGCAGACTCGAAGCTGGTCTGCTCTCTTGAGGATACCATATCTTGATCCATCCTAGAGGAATGACTGTACTCAGAGCAGCAGAGCAATCACTGCACTCAGAGCAGTTGGTAAAGCAGTATTCTCGGAGTTCTAACGTGTCCAAGATCATAAGAATTCAGAATCCCAGAGGCATCCTGAGTCCTAGGAGCTCTTCTACCCAGAATCTCAGAATCACAGGATCACAGAGACAGTAGGACTCTAAGGAGTTCTGATACAAGCAAGATAAGAGGAGAGACAGTGAATGCAGGTAACACTAGAAATGACCAGTTGACAAAAAGTAAGTACAAGAATATAAGCAACAGAAACTAAGGTTACCTGGCATCATCATAACCCAGTTCTCCCACCATAGCAAGTCCTAGACACCTCAACACACCAGAAAAGCAGGATTTAAAATCACTTCTTGTGATGATGATGGAGGACTTTAAGAAGGACATAAATAACTCCCTTAAAAAGTATAAAAGAACAAACATAAACAGGTAGATGCTCGTAAAGAGGAAACACAAAAATCCCTTAAACAATTGCAAGAAAACACAACCAAACAGGCGAAGGAATTAAACAAAACCATCCAGGATCTAAAAATGAAAGTAGAAATAATAAAGAAATCCCAAAGGGAAACTACTCTGGAGATAGGAAACCTAGGAAAGAGATCAGGAGTCATAGAGGCAAGCATCACCAACAGAATACGAGAGGTAGAAGAGAGAATCTCAGGTACAGAAGATAACATAGAAAATGTTGGCACAACAGTCAAAGAAAATGCACAATGCAAAAAGCTGTTAACTCGAAACATCCAGGACACAAAGAGAAGACCAAAGTTAAGGATAATATATATAGATGAGAGTGAAGATTCCCAGATGAAAGAGCCAGTAAAATCTTTATAGGGGAAAACTTCCATAACCTAAAGAAAGAGATGTCCATGAACATACAAGAAGCCTACAGAACTCCAAATAGACTAGACCAGAAAAAAATTCCTCTTGTCACATAATAATCAAAACATCAAATGCACAAAACAAAGAAAAAATACTAAAAGCAGTGAAGGGAAAAGGTCAAGTAATATATAAAGGCAGACCTATAAGAATTGCACCAGACTTCACACCAGAGATTATAAAAGCCAGAAGATCCTGGACTGATATCATACAGACCCTAAGAGAGCACAAATGCCGGCCCAGACTTCTATACCCAACAAAACTCTTAGTTACTATTGATGGAGAAACCAAGATATTCCATGACAAAACCAAGTTTACACAATATCTTTCCACAAATCCAGCCCAACAAAGGATACTAGATGGAAAACTCCAACACAAGGATGGAAACTATAACCTAGAAAAAACAAGAAAGCAATCTTCCAACAACCCCAAAAGAAGATAGCTACACAAACATAATTACACCTTTAATAACAAAAATAACAGGAAGCAACAATCATTTTTCCTTAGTATGTCTTAACATCAATGGACTCAATTCCCCAATAAAAAGACACAGACTAACAGACTGGATATGTAAACAGAGCCCAGAATTTTGCTGCATACAGGAAATGCACCTCAGTGACAAAAACAGATACTTCCTCAGAGTAAATGGCTGGAAAACAAAATTTTAAGCAAATGGTCCCAAGAGACAAGCTGGAGTAGCCATTCTAATATTGAGTAAAATTGACTTTCAACCAAAAGTAATCAAAAAAAGATAAGGAAAGACACTTCATACTCATCAAAGGAAAAATCAACCAAGATGAACTCGAAATTCTGAACATCTATTCTCCAAATCCAAGGGCACCCACATACATAAAAGAAACTTTACTAAAGCTCAAAGCACACATTGCACCTTACACAATAATAGTGGGAGACTTCAACACCCAACTCTCAGCAATGGACAGGTCATGGAAACAGAAACTAAACAAAGATACAGTGGAACTAACAGAAGTTATGAACCAAATGGATTAAACAGATATCTATAGAACATTTCATCCTAAAAGACTCTACCTTTTCTCAGCACCTCATGGTATCTTCTCCAAAATAGATCATATAACTGGTCACAAAACAGGCCTCAACAGATACAAAAGGATTGAAATAATTGCATGCATCCTATCAGATCACCACAGATTAAGGCTGGTCTTCAATAATAACAAAAAAAAAATGGAAAGCCCACATACACATGGAAACTGAACAACACTCTACTCAATGATTACAGAGAAAATATCCAAATTAATAAAGTCAGAACTGAAAAGGGGCCATAACAACAGAGACTGAAGAAATTAAAAAAATCATCAGATCCTACTACAAAAGCTTATACTCAAAACTGAAAAATCTGGATGAAATGGACAGTTTTCTAAACAGATACCAGGTATCAAAGTTAAATCAGGAGCAGATAAACCATCTAAACAGTCCCAGAACCCCTAAAGAAATAGCAGCAGTCATTAAAAGTCTCCCCACTAGAAAAAGCCCAGGACTAGATGGTTTTAGTGCAGAATTCTATAGGACCTTCAAGAAAGGCCTAGTACCAATTCTCTTCAAACTATTCCACAAAATAGAAACAGAATGAATACTACCTAATTTGTTCTATGAAACAACAATTACACACAAAGACACAACAAAGAACGAATTTCAGATCAATCTCCCTTATGAATATTGATGCAAAAAATACTCAATAAAATTCTTGCAAACCAAATACAAGAACACATCAAAGCAATCATCCATCATGATCAAGTAGGCTTTATCCCAGGAATGCAGAGATGGTTCAATTTTCTGAAACCCATCAACCCAATGCACTATATAAACAAACTCAAAGGAAAAAAAACACATGATCATCTCACTAGATGCTGAGAAAGCATTTGACAAAATTCAACACTCTTTCATGGTAAAAGTCCTGTAAAGGTCAGGAATTGTAGGCCCATACCTACACATAGTAAAAGCAATATACAGCAAACCAGTAGCCAACATCAAGCTAAATGGAGAGCAATGTGAAGCAATCCTACTAAAATCAGGAACTAGACAGGGCTACACACTGTCTCACTACCTGTTCAGTATAGTACTGGAAGTCCTAGCCAGAGTACTTACACAACAAAAGGAGTTAAAAGGAATACAAATTGGAAAGGAACACGTCAAAATATCACTATTTACAGATGATATGATTGTATATTTAAGTGACTCAAAAAATTCTACCATAGAACTAAAAACCTTATAATCAACTTCAGCAAAGTGGCTGTATATAAAATTAACTCAAATCAGTAGCCTTCCTCTACTTGAAGGATAAACAGGCTAAGAAAGAAATTAGGGAAATGACACCCTTCACAATAGACACCAATAATATAAAATACCTTGACTCTAACCAAGCAAGTGAAAGATCTATTTGGCAAGAATTTCACTTCTTTGAAGAAAAAAATTGACGATCTTAGAAGATGGAAAGATCTCTAATGCTCATGGGTTGTAGTGATTAATATAGTAAAAATTGCCATCTTGCCATAATCAGTCTCCAGATTCAATGCAATCTTCATCAAAATTCCAACTCAATTCTCCATAGAGATAGAAAGAACAATTTGCAAATTCATTTGCAGTATCAAAAATCCCCAAATAGTGAGAACTATTTGCAACAACAAAGTACTTCTGGAGGAATCACCAGTCCTGACTTAAAGCTGTACTACAGAGCAATAGTGATAAAAACTTCATGGTATTAGTACAGAAAAAGGCAGGAAGATCAATGGAATAAAATTGAAGACCCAGAAATGAACCCACACACCTATGGTCACTTGATCTTTGACAAAGGAGCGAAAACTGTCCAGTGGAAAAAAAATAGCATTTTCAACAAATTGTGCTGGTTCAATTGGAGGTCATCATGTAGAAGAATGCAAATCGACTCATTTTTATCTCCTTGTACAATGCTCAAGTCCAAGTGAATAATCGACCTTTACATAAAACCAGATAGATACCCTTAAACAAATAGAAGACAAGGTCAGGAAGAGCCTCGAATATTTGGGCACAGGGGAAATGTTTCTTAACAGAACACCAATGGCTTATGTTTTAAGATCAAAAATTGACAAATGAGACCTGTCAATAGGACAAAATGGAAACCAACAAATTGAGGAAAGATCTTTACCAATCTTACATTTGATAAAGGGATAATATCCAATATATACAAAGAACTTAAAAAATTATACTCCAGACAACCAAATAATCCTATTAAAAATAGGGTACAGAGCTAAACAAAGAATACTCAACTGAGAAAACTCAAATGACCAAGAAGCACCTAAAGAAATTTTCAGCATCTTTAGTTATCCTTGAAATGCAAATCAAAAGAACCCTAAGATTCCACCTCATACCAGTCAGAATGGCTAAGATCAAAAACTCAGGTGACAGTAGATGCTGGTGAGGATGTGAAGAAAGATGAATACTCCTCCATTCATTTTTGGTGAGATTGCAAGCTGATACAACCACTCTGGAAATCAGTCTAGTAGTTCCTCAAAAAATTGGACCTGAGAACCCAGCTGTATCACTTGTGGGCATATACCCAGAAGATGCTCCAACATATAACAATGACACATACTCCACTATGTTCATAACATCCTTATGTATAATAGCCAGAAGCTGGAAAGAACCCAGATGTCCTTCAACAGAGGAATGGGCACAGAAAATGTGGTACATTTACACAATAGAGTAATACTCAGCTATTAAATACAATGAATTCATGAAATTCTTAAGCAAATAGATGAAACTAGAAAATAACATTCTGAGTGAAGTAACCCAATCACAAAAGAACACACATGGTATTCACTCACTGGTAAGTGGATATTAGCCCCCAAACTCACAATTCCCAAGATATAATTCACAGACTACATGAACCTCATGAAGATGGAAGACCAAAGTCTGGGTGCTTCAGTCGTTCTTAGAAGGAGTAACAAAATACTTAGGGGAGCAAACATGAAGACAAAGTGTGGGACAGAAACTGAAGAAGGGACTGTCTGGAGACTGCTCTACCTGGGTATCCATCCCATGTGCAGTCACCAAAGGCAGATGCTGATATGGATGCCAGGAAGTGTTTTCTTAGAGGTCTGCCAGGGCCTGACATATACAGAGGCAGATTCTCACAGCTAACCATTGAACTGATAATGGGGTTCCTTATGGAAACATTAGAGAGAAGAGTGTGGGAGCTCAAGGGGTTTGTAGCCCCATGGTGAGAGCAACAATACCAATCAACAAGAGTTCCCAAGGTCTAAACCACCAGTCTGTGAGCACATAGGGAGGGACCCAGGGCTCCAGTTGTATATGTAGGGGAGAATGGCCTTGTTGGGCATAGGTGGGAGAGGAGTTCGTTGGTCCCATGAAGGCTGGATGCCCCAGTGTGGGAGAATTTGAGAGTGAGGAAGTCTGAGTGTGTGGGTGAGTAGGGGCACATCCTCATAGAAACAGGAGAAGGAGGGTATGGGATAGGGGAGTTTCTGGTAGGAGGGAAAATGGGGAAAGGGGAGAACATCTGAAATGTAAATAAAATATTCAATAAAAAAATGATGCACATAAAATGTCCATAGTCACCTTTTTTGTCTATTGTCTAAGAATGCTTACAAAATGACTTTATGTAACAAGATATAAAAATTGTTCCCTAATTTTGAAGCAAAAACTCAAGGTGAACACAAATTACTTGCTATTTTTCATACCAGAATTTTCTCTTTGGCAATGGTTGCCTTTCTTGTAAATGTTGAGAACTTAGTCGCTGTCAATCACATTTATCCATCTACCCTAAGATTATAGCAAAGTTCTGACAGAAGCTAATGGAAATGCCAAGGCAGGGTTGTTGGTTCAATGTGTCTGTTCTGAGTTTGGCCAATGCCAACATCAGCTGAGATATGTTAAAACATCATGTTGGTATCACAAATAGAAAATGCACAGGCCTCTCCCACACTAATAAGAAGACTGAGTATGTCTAAACTGTAAGGACAAAGCCCAATTAGAAAATCCCTCAGAAATACTTGAAATATTATTTTAGTTCAGATGAATGACCTTTTAGGAGAAAAAAAATTGGTTGTCCAGGAAATCCCACTCTCAGAGATATAAGGATCAGTTTCTAAGCGAGTAGAAACTCTAGGGGTTGTAGCTTTTGTGGTAGCAAAGTGTCCTGAGGATGAAAATGCAGGTTTGATAAAGGGACATCGTAGGAGGCACAGCTTCCTGCTGTACATTGGCTATAGACTGAACTGTCATAAATAATTTCTTTGAGACAGGGAGTCCTTTCCATTTACCTGCCTTTTCTCCTCCTTCACACCTTGGTTAAGGCTCAGTCAGATAGTTTTCTTGTATTGTCATGACCACGAAAGCCTGGGCTGTGTGGGAAGATAAAACATGCCTTTACAAGTAGGTACTTAATTTGCCTCTAGGAGAACCTGGCTTCCCGAAAATGAGTTACTCAACATTTTAACATAAACATTCTGGTTTTTTGAAAGTCCATTGGAAAACATTTTGGGAAAAAGAGAGAACTTGCATTGGTTGGAAACATAAAGTTTTTGTTTTTGACTTAGTGAGGAACCATTTATTCTTCTGCTTTATTTACATATTCTGGTTAATACATCAAGTGTGTAATATAGGAGTTCCATGAAGAATTCTAAGACCATGTTAGACTCAGTTGTACATTGTATTAGGATATTAGATAAACATAACTTTTAGTATAACAAATTATATATATATATATATATATATATATATATATATATATATATATATATATGTAATATATATATATACTTCTCCATTCACAGGGGGACATGCCTGTCAAAGCTATTTTATTGGATGAAACATTCTTATTCTCATGAAAGCTTTTGGTTCTTTAATATAATTTATTATGCTTTTAAAAATTCTGTTTGATAAAAGCATTGGTACATTATAAATACCTGTAAAGAAAATATAGCTTAAAATTCCAAGGGTAATATTATATAATTATCCTTTTTTTTAACATTTTCAGAAAAATTCACATAGGCACTAAGAAAGACTGACAAAAATATTTTTTATGTCTAGACAATATATACTTCAGGTTGGAAACATTCAAGCATGGTATTGTCTAAATATTAAAGCTTATCCAAGTGAACCTTTGGCTGTAGCCCATGAGTTGGTTGGGATTCTCAGAGGGGAAATATATTATTAGAGAGGGCTGAAGAAAATCTTCATAATTTAGTATAAGGACCAAGAAAGGGTAGGGTTGACCTCCAACTTTTTCATTTTTTTAATTCACATATTAATTGTCAGTTAGTGATACCATTCTTTAGGCTTTTTCTAAGTAGCTGAAATTTAATGTTATAACTCTTAAGACCTTTTCAGTTGTAATGTGCTATAGTAGTAAACATTTCACTTAGACTTTATAGTAAACTCAATGTAAAACCTTCAAAGACAGAAGTATCAAGGGCAAGGCTCTGAAGAGGGCTTTGCTATATCCAAATGCAAATGATGAAACAGGAGGTAAAAATCTGTGCTACTAATCACACTCAAAGCAAAGGCAAATAAACTGTCTTTCTGAACTAGTTCAATGTTAGGAGTGGGTGTACACTTTGTAGAAAATTTGCAAACAGAAACTCAGTGGGAGAACACAGATACAGAGTTAACTGGAGTGTATGTTGGCATATTAAGAGAAGTGGTCTCTAGTTAATGAATAGTACAAATGAACATCCAGGTGAGATAAGAGCAAGTGTTCATATTAAAGGAGACTTCAGAGGTACTTTTTAGGATTTGAAGTACTCTTTTTACTTATAAATGCAACAATTTAACTAGCTCATAGCAAACTCAATTATTAATGTCAGAGACTGCTTGGAAATAATTGCAGAAAATACTTTCCCTAATGCATTTACACCATATATAGATTCACTTAGTATACGAGTGGGCAAAGTTACATGCATAGAAAGACAAACATCACATTTTCTCTTATATATGGAATCTGGACTAGATAAAAAGACATGGAATTGGAAGTGGGAATACTTGTAAAGAGCAAAAGGACAACCAAGGAGAGACAGAAGAGATGCTAGTGCAGGCTGGACATTGTACAAGCACATGAAACATGTATATGAGAATGTCAAAATGAAACCTTACTTCCTGCAACTAACAGATGATAATTAAAAAGGAATAAATGGCTATTGGATGGTGTGTAGTAACCAAATAAAGTGGCTATTGTAGAAAAAAAAAGTGGGCTACGGAACGCTGGATTTTGAATTTTAAATTGGAAGGGGTTATCTCTGTCTATCTATTGCTGTGATGGAAGATGGGTCTGAGAATCAGGTTTTATGTGCGATCTCATACTTTCATCCATCCTTCACACTTCTGAGATATTCTGCATAACTTACAGAAAATACAAATAAGACCTAAGTGTTGCCCACCTGTTTTCTAATTTGAAACATGGAAGTATTTTGGTAAGAATTTAAATACTGTCCTCTCAGACCAGAGAAGACCCTGTGGTGTCCATAAATGACCATTCACACACAGAGACAGAAGAACCTGTCCTAGGAACACAGCTGCAAACACGTCTTGCTGCTTCTCTGCTTTATCAACATTTCCCTGTTATTACGTTGGTTCTCTATATTTTTGAGTGGCTCCTTGTTATTAAACAAAAACTATGCTATTAAACAAAACTATGACAAGGAATTTTTCCAAAACTCAAGCATAATTTTGTTCTAAGAAAATGGCATGAATTAGTTCTTTGAGTTTTAAGTTTGTGGCTCAAAAAGAAAACATACAGGCACAAGGGGGAAATAGAAGGCCAAGTCTTATACAGCATGAGTCACAACTACCTTTCAACCCACAGAGATTTCTACACCAACCAAGAGGAACATTGTTTGACTATTCCAGCTAATTAAATTTTAAGATCTGTTTTTAATTTAAATAATGCATTTTATTCTAGATCCTCCAAAATGGGCAGATTATCAGTCTCAGCATGAACAATACATGTTGTAGAAAGACTTAGGGTATGAACCTAGTTGTGAACTTTTTCATTAGATGCTATATAAATGCTTCCTTCTTATCAAAATTCAAAGAACCCCATTGCAAAAAATAATAGGGGAACAGAATAAACTGTAGCCCACAAGCTACCTTTGTCAATTACTTTTCCAAATAAAATGAATCTCTCACTCTTGTCCTATTCTTGTGAGATATGAAATGGGGAGGCTTTAGGAGCAGTTCTACTGTGGCAAAGGGCTGTGTCCCGACAGTGACTTTAGAAAGAGGTTGCTTCACTTGTATAGACAGGATAGACAAGGAAGACATATTCTTAAACTGTGAGACTAATAATGAAGTTGGCTTTCAGTTTAGAACTCATTCCAAAGGTACAGTTTGAGGAGAAAAAGTAAAATGACAGCGAAGGACATTATAAGCAGAGGAACCAGGGACACAACAACTCCTGGACCCAGGGACATCTAAGGAACAGGAGGGTGCATGAAGATTTCCACCTGAGGCCACACACTTATTTAATTCTCCTCATTGAGAATGTCCACGAGAGCCTGCAGCAGCCTGTCATCTCGATGCTTATAAGGTTTTGTGTTATAGAAATCATCAACATAGGCGCTGTACAGACTGTCTTCAGAGTCTTCTATCGGGGAGGGCTTGTTGAGCTTTTCCAGGGCTTCATAGAAACTCTCATAAGGGATGCTGAGCTTTGCACTTGGAGACTTCTTTAGCGATTGCTTTGAAAGTGCGTTCTTGCTGAAAGCACTTTGTAGGAGCCGTAGCATGGCCTTTGAAGGTGTTCCTTGTACCTCCTCATCCCTTCTGCCCTCCACAATGCTGCTGCTTGAGCTTTTGGGTACTAGGAGATTTCCATTAGGGCTCTTTTGTGTGGGGTGCTCCTGAAATACAAAATGCAACAAAGGCAAAAAGCTCATTATTTACAGCTAGAAAAGCTAGCTGCAGCCCTAACACAATCCTACTATAGGTCCCTTGAGAAGCAATTTAGAGAGTAAAGAAAAAACAAGGCTTGGAGTTATATCATTTTATATTTCAACATTTATTTTTCCACTTCCTAGTTCAGCTTTGGCATCTTTTTTGGTCTCTCAGAATTCCAGCTATAAAGTAGAATTCAGAACACTTCAATTTCTGATGCTTTTGAAGATAAAAATTATGCAAAAATGTACTCAGTGTGCTGTATTCCTTCACTTCCAAGTCTACTATAATGGAATCCATTTGGAGAAATGATATTAAATATTTAACCATTCACTTGTAAGGTACCAGTTGGTTGTCATGTACAAAAGCAGCTGACTAGAGAACCCTTGCTCTTGTTAGAATCTATTGAATTCTGAGAAGCTCCTAGGAGAGAGAGGTCATGGGGCAGGAACTAGGAAATCTGAGAAATAGCTATTTGTCAACCATTATGGAAATACTGTTGTTCTCTAGGACTTTCTGTGATACCAAAATCTATGGATGCTCAAGCCCTTTGCATAGAATGGAAGGTATTGCTAAATGATATAGGATATAGACACATCCTCCAGTATACAGTATCATCAATAAGACATCTGTTAATGCTTAACACAAGGTAAATACTGCATTTTTAAGGGAAATGATATATTTATATATTAATTACAGAAAATACATTCTAGATATAGGGAAGTAAGTTTGTACATGGTCAGTACAGAGGCAGTTGTTTCAAATACTTTTGATCCATATTTGACTTAGTGGACAAGAATTTAGAGCCCATAATATGAAGAGATAATCATATTTCAATACTTTAATAAGTGAAAGTCCTGTTAATACTTAGAAAAGAAGCTTGGAGAAACACTCACAATGTGGATTTTCCTCAGTTACCATAGAGAAACTGCACCTGGATTCTGGCTAGTATAATACGAACAGGACGTAAACCCTAGCTGAAACTTTCTCAAACCTAGTTTATAAATTCCTCATGTAAATGTCATGTCTTGAACCTCCTACAACATCTAGTTCATAGATTTCCCTTTTAGGACAGATCATTCCAGAGATCCTAAAATCCCTCCTACAACAAAGGCACTGTGTTAGATGCATGTGTGTGGGGAAACAGGTGCCATTTCTTTATGGCTCCTGAGAAGAGCAGTGTCAGTAGTTCCTGGACCTAGAGTCACAATTGGCTACCCTCTAAAGTTTTCCAAGATAAATTATGATTTCATAGTTCTGCTTAATAATGACAAGGCATGTCAGCTAAGTGTCAATTGCTAAACAGGAATTAGTAATTAGTAATTAGTAATAAGCTTACATGATGTGACTGTCTAATGTTCATTTTCTTACTTTATATGGCCCTACTGTCTAAGTTACAAAGACTACAATTAAAATGAGATAAGACTGAACATTCTTAATGTGCACTGCATTATAATAACTCACAATATATTATAATAGTTATAAAAGACAGCTTGATTTGCAATATGCCTGTCATACAAAGATATTATCCAAGTTAGAGAATTTATCAACTTTAATTAATAAACTCAAGATTTAAGTACAAAAGAAAAAGCATGGCTCATCCAGTTGGAAACCAACAGTTTTTCTCTTCTAAGCCCTTGCTCTCTATTCATATGTGAATTCTTCCCTTCCTAAAAATTATATGCATCTCTCCTCACTTATTGCCCACTAGTGCCTAAAAGAGAACATGGTACACAGACCTCCACAACATTCACCATCTTTTCCACTCCTCTCCTGTCATTCTGGACAGTATTGTAGGACGTGTACACACGAGGCTGCTTCATGTGCTCTGGCTGAGAAGATGTCCCATGCAAAATCAACTTCCAGTTCACAATCCTTCCTTCATTTTGCATTCTTCCAGACTGGTTAAAACAAACACACATGTATTTATTTTGATTTGTGTTTCAACTATAAAACAAATTTATTCAAGTTGTCAAAAGAATCTCATAGTTAAAATTTAATTTTAAGGTATTGTGTATTCTATTTTCAAAGACATATTTTAAAAGAAAAGGCTGGATAGATCTACTCCTTTAATAAAGCCCAATATTATATAAGCCAAACAGTTTAAAAAACTGACTTATTGCCTCACAACCAAGAATATAGTTTTAAAAAGCTGAGTTCTCTGTGTAAATTTATTTTGTCACATTGATTCTGTTCTTGAATAGCTGATTGTCTCTTAAACATCTATAAGTCAAAGTTCTAAAGAGATGGAGTCAAATGTGTAGATTTGATATGAAGTGGCTTTGTCTTGGCAAGTAGAATTACTTAGATTCTTGCAGCTGAAATTGAACTAAAGAATTGAGCTGGAGAGGTGGCTCAGTGGTTAAGAATGATGCTTGCTCTTTCAGAGGACCTAGGTTCAATTCCCAGCAGTCAAAACCCTATGTAACTTCACTTACAGAGGATCGAATGTCTTTTTCTGGACTCCTTGGATACCAGCACAAGTGGTATACATACATACATACATATATACATACATACATACATGCATACATACATACATACATACGGGCAGAACAGCTACCCACATGCAATATTGATTTTTTTAAGAACTGAGGAAAGTTCAAGAATATCACTAATAAGTAATAATACTACTTTCTTCTTATAACAAGAATTGCTTCAGTCTTCATTTTATAAGGTATAATTAAAAATTGGTTTCAAGTGTATGTGTGAGCACATACATTGTGAAACACACAAGTGTGAAGATCAGACACAACTTGTGTGAGTTGGTTCTCTCCATTGACCATGTGGTGTCTAGGGATCAAAGTCAAGTCAGGCTCAGCTTGAAGGCAAGTGTTCTTGCCCATTAAGTCATCTTGCCAGCCCTATTTCAATTATCTGTAGGGAAAGTTATTCTCTTAGAAAAGGTAGAAAACATGTAATTTGCATTAATTTCTACCTTTAGAAATTTAAACTGACTTATTTTTAAGAAATTATCTGGGCAGCTAGGTAGTAGTGGTGCATGTCTTTAATACCAGCAATCTGGAGGTAGAGGCAGACAGATCTTTTGAGTTTGTGTCTAACCTGGTCTACAGAATGAGTTTCAGGACAGGCAAGGCTATACAGAGAAACCATGTCTAGAAAACAGCAACAACAACAAAATTATCTAGGCAGTCAGATCCTGCACTGATAGTCCTTACACTTTTCTCTCAGAACTCAGAGACAGAACACCACCCACATACATTCCAACCTCAGAGAAGCAGGGGAATGGTGCACAAAGAGTTGAGATGCTTGGCTTCATGTCGGACACAGTCCTGCCACTTAATCTTTGTGGCATTGTCCTTTAAAGCATGCCAGAGAATATTAGAACAGATCCAGTGTCTGAAATGCTGGGAATCTGAAGGATTTCCGATTTCAAACCTTTCCAGTCTTAAAGTGTTTATACTGGCTTTACCAGGTGAGTGTCCCTATTTTCCAAAGTCTAAGATACTTTACAATTCTAATATTTTGAGTATCATTGAGCTCTAAAAATTAAAAAAAACTGTAGTGTGGTTTTGTTGTTGTTGTTATTGTTGTTTGTTTTGTTTTGTGTGTGTGTGTGTGTGTGTGTGAGAGAGAGAGAGAGAGAGAGAGAGAGAGAGAGAAAGAGAGAGAGATTGAAGTTAGAAAAAAAGATTTTAAAGAAGATGTCTTGCTTAACCTGAAACAGGAAGCTATTCTACTACTCAATAAAAAGAGCAGAGTAGTAGTAAAGATGCTTTCTTGTGACTCCAGCAAAGTATCATAGCAAAGCTAGCCTCACATCTTCCTGTCTGTGAATATGTATAATTCCAAGAATTACAGGCCATATAGGATGTAAGGATGGTTCAATATATGGAAATCCATCAACGTAATCAACCATATAAGCAAACTCAAAGAAAAAAACCCACATGATCATCTCATTAGATGCTAAGAAAGCATTTGACAAAATTCAACACCTTTCATGCTAAAAGTATTGGAAAGATCAGGAATTCAAGGCCCATACCTAAACATGAAGCAAACCAGTAGCCAACATCAAACTAAATAGAGAGATACTTGAAGCACTCCCACTAAACTCAGGGACTAGACAAGGTTGCCTAGTCTCTCCCTACCTATTCAATATAGTACTCAAAGTTCTAACCAGAGCAATTACACAACAAAAGGAGTTCAAGGGAAAGCAAGAAGTCAAAGTATCACTATTTGCAGATGATATGATAATATACTTAAGTGACTCCAAAACTTTCACCAGAGAACTCTTAACCCTGATAAACAACTTCAGCAAAGTGACTGGATATAAAATTAACTCAAACAAATCAGTAGCCTTGCTCTACTTAAGTGATAAGCAGGCTGAGAAAGAAATTAGGGAATTGACACAAAGTACTTGTAAGTGTTTGAAAAGTGATCTTTGTTTTGTTTTGTTTTGTTTGTTTTTGTCTTTTTATTCATGCTTACCATGTCTGTAATTTTCAATGTCCAGGTGCCTACAGGATTCTCTCCCCATGTATGAACAGACATGAAATCCCAATTCTTAAAGCCATTGGGGGATGTATCCTTTTCCCTTTCAGCCAACAGTATGGTGCTGGTTCCTATTTTCATACAACAAATATAAATTAGTGATATCTTAACATGACAGTCTCATCATTGGATTCACTCTAGCATCTAATAGTTGAGAATGAAAGGTGAGATTAAGTCTATCAATGGGACGGGGTGGAAATCTCAGTAGTATTTCATAAAAACTCCAGGGAATCTAGAAAGCATAACTCTGTAATCAATAGAACCTACTCTAAAACTTCAAGATTTCATTTGCTAGAAAGAGATCATAGAGTTAGACAGCTCATCTTTTCTTTTCTATTATGTGTAGAACCTGAAATTACTCCACTGAAACACTAAATGATTTTGCAGGAAGATTGTTTTACTATATTTTTATTTATTCATTTGTATATGCTCACACACTCATTGCATGTGTGCATGTGTGTCCCATGGCACATATGTGAAGTTATGAGTATAACTTGTGGGAGTCAGTTATCTGCTTCTATCACTTGGTCTTGAAGAAGGAAGTCATGCCATTAAGCTTAGCAGGAGGTGCCTTTATCTGTTTTTAATCTTACTGACCCATTAACATACTTACATATGTTAGGGAAACTTCTGGTTGGGTTGTAGTTTATGGCTCAATAGTCCTTATCTCATCTTAACTAGAACTCTCTCAGCAAAATGTCAACATTTATATTATCATATATACTTATTCATATGGCTGTGAAGATTTAATCACTATTCTCAACTTTATGAATCACAATTGCTAACTTTTCTATTGATTTCTTCAGTGTTGCAGACATATATATAAGTTTTGAGAATTACTCATTTTTTTTTCTGTCACCTAAGAGAAGTCTTTTATCTTGGGAAATGAACAACATTGAAAATAGGTGATTTTAGAAAAGCTTATTAATTAATATCATTTAAGCAAAGATTCCTTTGTCTATCCAAAAACCAGTGGAAATGAACAGGAAGAAATCTACCATCAACAAAAACACCATGTTTTAATATATGTTAATGCCTTTGAGGAGACTTAGTTCTATGATCACTGAGTGGTTGTTGAAGTTTACCAGCAGCAGAAGTGAGTGTGACACGAAGGTCTCCTCTACGAGAATATTCGATTGTTGCTTCAAATTGCACGTGTTCCAGAGACTTGATAGCATTTTCTTGTCCTTCACAAGCTCTTGTTGGGATTTCAACAATCACTTCTCCATTAGCTTTCAGGGCTCTACATACATTAAAGAAGCAGAATTAAAGAAAAGGTTTGTTTGTGACAGTTGCATATGGATATCTTGGCCAGATAATCAGAAAAGATTATTATCAGTAGAGTTTAATTCATAATTATCTATAGATGAATTTAATGTATAAGAAATGGATTAAAAAACCACAAATATATAAGTATGATGCTATTGTCTATAAAATTCAGACAGCTTTTTCTTCAATTCAACAAAAGTGCTCTATGACAAAAATATCGATAAGATTCTCATGAAAAACTTAATTTTGTGTATAAGGCCTTTCTGAGGCATGTTCTTAGGCTTTCCAGGTTCTGGGGTTTGTGAGAGTGGGTTTTTATCATCATTATGGTTGCCTTGATAAAAACTATGTAATAGTCATATCAGATTCTACTTCCAAGACCATCTATGATGAGCCAGAGGTAATTCATAAAGAGCCTTACTTAAAAGAAAATCATCCTAAATTCACACTGTCAAACTCTTTCCTCATTTATTTCAGAAGAACAAGTATTGAGAAAAACTTGGGTGACAACACCTCAATCTTAATTTGATCCAGAAAATGGTCTGGACCAGTGCTTTGGGCATAAAGTGGTTTAAAATTCTGGGAGATACTTACCTAGGCTCAAAGTTATTGTCTTTTACAACACACTCTTTCTTCTCAGGCACGTTCCTCCAGGTCTTAGGATCAGCCAAATCCACCAGAGCTTTGGCATTTAGCAAGCCAAAGCCAAATCGGCTGTTCACCATCAAGCCCGCCCCATTCTTTTTCCAACCTGGGTTATTGGCCAATGGGTCATACTCAGAGGTCCAGACAACCAGATGCTGCATATCTCGCCAGGTAAGATTTGGGCTAGAGAAAAAGTGACCCAAAGTATCTTTTAGGAACAAAATAAAATATTCTTGAAAAATCAAGTGCTAAAAATAAGCATCTCCTTTTTAGGTATTATTATGTGCATTTTAAAAATATATACTCTATTACTTAGTGTTATATTCTTTTATTTAGAGCTCACAATACATTATTAAAATCTCTTACCTATAGTATATAAGTTAAACTTTTACTATCAGTAAAATCCAGCTTCAGCACTGTTGAAGTGTGAAATTTTTTCTCTGACTCTAATTATTTACATTTATCTAAAGCCGGTTTTTTAAACACAGTAACACTTCCTTTGTGTCTCTAGTTCTGTTCATAGAACACTTTAACACGTGTCAGCATTATGAAACTTCACTGAAGCTTGTTTTTATCATAGGAAGTATCAGATGTGAAAGACAAGAGTTTGCAACCTACTCAACACATTTTATCGTTTTTTAAAAAATGTAGTCAGAACTCCATAGCCATAGGTTTCACATACTTAGTATTTAACCAAACATAGATCAAAAATGCTTGAAAAGAAAATTTGCATCTGTACTGGTATGTATATACCTTTTCTTGTTATCATTTTTTAAACAGAGCAGTGTAATGGAATTTATATTGCATTAGGCATTTTAAGAAATTTGTAAATTACTATACCATTTCCCATAAGAGACCTGAGCATCCTGGTTCTGGACCTGATCATTGACAGATATTGAGGAATGACAATAGACCAAAAACTCTCAAAAAATTCTTGGTTTTATGGGATTTCTCTTGAAGAACACTATGCTAAATATTATTAGAATAGTCAAGGAGTTTTTTTCTGGTTCTTAAGAAACTGAGAATGCAATTCTATATAACTATGTATGCTGAATGTGGCATTTATAACTTATGAAAGTCTGAAAGTCTTTACTGGAAAGATGTATATGAGGTGAATTTTGAAAGGTTAGTAGAACTTCTAAAAGGAGTACATAGCAACCAGAGCAGCAGAAGCATGGTGTAGAAGATCAGTTGGGGCTAGTTTACAATGTCTGTGCTAGAGCAGAAGGAGACAACGCAGAGAACTAAACCGTAGTCTGAAGATGCTGAATGTCACCACATGAGTTTGAACTGTACTGTTTGGGCCTTGGGAATTGTTCTGGATTTTTGATCCAGAAAATGGTCTGGACCAGTCTTTACCAACATGCTTCTGAACTCACATTCTGCTTTGATGATTCTCTTTTCTCCACCTTATTAAATAACAGACAGTGTGTGTGTGTGTGTGTGTGTGTGTGTGTGTGTGTGTGTGTGTCTGCTTCTCAAGCTAGAATTTAGCTACAAGGAGTGAAAACTTATCTCATTCCTTGATGTTTAGCAAACATACAAAATTATGCCAGGCACAAGATTATACAAAAGTGTCCAGCAAGTAGGGGCACCTTACATCAAACCTGATGATCTAACTGCTATTCACAGCATCTGTTTGGTAGAAGGAGAGAATTGACTCTTACAAAGTATCTTCTGACATCTACATGTGTATCGTCTGTGGCACATACATGTGCGTGCACACACACATGCCTTCTAATTGAATATAATATAAATATTCTCTAAGCTACACCCATAAAGTCTCACCAATATGACTATCTAAACATGATCTGGACAAGGATAATAGACATGTCAAAGTAGACTAAAAAAAGTTCATAAGGCTTCAGTCCTATATGAAGAACTGCAGGCAACTAATGAATATTGAAAGTGGGAGAAATAGTGCTCCCTAGGAAAGAGTACACCAATTAATTATGTAATAGTAAATCATCAGCCTTAAAATATATGTCCAATGACATTATACAGACTGAATAGGTTATATTTAGGAAGGGATTATGTAAATAATGCTGATGAATGATTAAGGGTGCCTAAATATTCTGATATAATTTTGAAGTTTACTGTTATTAGTCATTAGATTAATAACAGATTAAGTAAATTTGTTATCTACTAATTTGTGTAAATAAATCATTAAATTAATAACAAACAAAAAACACCTTAAGTTTTTTATTGTTTTTTTGTGATCTGCATTATTTTCCTCTAGTCAAATCTTTTATTAATTTATATTTAATAAACAATGCATGTTTTTCAAAGTTTCTTCCTTGCCATGAGGCTGCAGAATCATGGAAATCTAGCTCAATTTGGTACCTTCTTCCTAGAGCCAATAATGTATCTGTTAATCCATGCCCTGGGCACTTGTTAAAGACCTGTGTGTGACCTTTCAGGCATTTCCACAAAGGCTTCCATTGATGATACTTCTAGGGAATCCTGTGTTTGAACCAGCTCTGGTACAGAGCCATTGTGCTATTGCCTTTGAAGGGAGCTGCAGTCAAGTGTTCAGCCCCCTGTCCCCTCCCACACTTTCCATATGTACATTCCTAGCTGCTGAAAGCAAGTGCTTTTACTTCCAAGTTTTTCTGTTGGAGATCTTGTTCAGAAATTTTCTTCAGGTACTTTTGACAAGATTTCCTATGGAATAAGCAGCTAGAAAGCCTGAAAGCACTTTTCTAATTTTACTCATTATCAAGCTCCCAGTACATGTAACCCCAAGGTTCACTGCTGAGACCTATTGTTTGGGCTCTCCCAGAAATGATACAAGCTCATTCCTATACTGGCCCATGACTGCAGGAATTAAAAGAACAAACAAACATTAAAACCATTAAAGGCTTAATGTTTTCATTTTGAGTTGTTTATGTAATGCATTACTCCAACAACACCTGGCAGTTCCACTTACTCTCACTATGCTGGCCTGCGTTTTTGCCAAGTATACTGTTAAACACCAGCATGACTGATAGAGGCTTGAAAAAGAGTCTAGTCTAGTGACTCCCAGTTGATCTCAGGTTACATGCATCATAATTACTCACTACATTTATAAATAATGATTTCTGATCCATATCTAACTTTGCCAATAGAAATAGGTCAAGATTATTTATGTTTTTAAAAGTCTATCTATCCAGTTTTATTGCACCCAAAATAATAGAAATTGGTAGGAAGATTATAAGCATAAGAGCAGTTAAGCCAATTACAAGACACTTTGAATCATGGCATCAAAGAGGGAGCAATAGAAAACACATTATATAGTATTATGGTCCAATAAATGGTTTGACCTCAGTATGACTACTTTTTTTCTCTGGAGCCTGAGTTGTCTCATCTGTCATATGAGAAGATTGAATGTGACAATTTCCAGAGTGCTTTACTACTGAGATCTTTGTCGGTTTAACGTTAGAAATACCTCTTTGTACCTATTGTCTTCTGTTTGTTTTTGTGACCATCACGTGTTCAGGAATCATTAGCCAGTTGGGCAGAAATGGTTATATTCTCAATGTACAAACTTCTTCTGTCCTTAAAGCATATTATTAAAATGCTTGCTTCATTCTGGTCTTTAAAATAAAGTATATTAAAGTAAAAGCCTCCTATCAAGGTGGCCTATGGTCAATAAACAAATTTCTTGTTTGGTTTGATCAGGGTTTGCAGGTGTGTGTAAAGGGAGATGAAAAAAGAGAGTAAGGGATATAAGGAAGGATGGTTTGGTGACCTCATTCAAAGTATACATTCTTTACGATCTCATGATAGAGCATTTGCTTTACATATAACTGTAGTGCCTTATGTGTTTTCAAATTTATATATAATGTTTAGGAAATATTTAAGAAATTTCATTGTTAAGCAATTAAGAAATTAAGCCTTATTTCTTAACAATTATTCTTCAGCTGAGTGCTTACATATTATAAATGTAAAGGAGCTGCTAACAATAGAACTAATTCTGGACAGCCTTCCTTTATTAATTAGTACACAGTAGCATCTGCACTAATTTAAAACATCAAGACTTCATTATGTTTGTAACCAGAAATACGTTGTTGAAAACAAGAGCTACAGAACGTAACATTGAAATTAAGCATTCTTTAACTAGAAAAGATGCAGGTAAAAAAGTCTGGGTACAAAATTATATAGTGAAAAATCTTGGAGTCTAGGTGGTTTAGTCTCTAACTATATTTGAATTTAGATGTTGAACAGTTTCTGACTTGAACTTTTCAAAAAAAATTTGTAAGAATTTTGTAGGGGGTTGTTCCCCTGAGGACTTTGTACAACAGTGATAGTTTATTTGGGCTGTATTATTATTTATTAGAAAGTTTAAGGTTCATCTATTTGTTGAATATCTGCAAAGGTGTGATTATATCCAATGATTCACTTGAAAATTTTTTTCTTATTACAAACTACCCCATTTTTTCTGATCTTGTCTTTGAAGAGAGAGGTGATCATCTGCAAGCTTCCTTAGATATACTTAATGTACACTAGTGATGGTGCCACTGGCATTTATGCAGAGAATTTCTTTCTCCAGAGTTTTCCTATATGGTACCCCATTGGACAGTCTCATAATCACAGTTGTATGAAGTCATAGGAAATGGTTTTTAAGGGTAATTTATTAAAGTACTCCTAGAATTGGATGCCTGCTTAAAACCTGGCTTTTAGGGCAGATACTTCAGAATCTGAGTCTTTAGCAATAGGATTTGGGAATGTACATGGAAAATCACCTACCCTGGAGCTTTACTGTATTCAAGAGTAACTGGCTAAGGAAGGAAAGTATTGCTTTGTAGATGTTTCAGACAGAACTACTCATTCTCCTTCTTTTTGTTCATTCTGTTTCCTACCTTCCTGTCTTAGAAACATAGTAAGGAATATGTGAGTGCAGCCTTAGATGTTCTTTATATCAGCCTCAGTCTCTGGCCTCCTTTGTTTGATGGGATGATTGATTGGCTTTTCTTCAACACCCTTCTCCCTATCAGAGCTGTGAAGGCTGCACAGCTGCACAGAGTAGCACCATTTCAGGGCATACAGACCTGAATTTATATCGTGTGTGTGTGTGTGTGTCTGTGTGTGTGTGTGTGTGTGTGTGTGTGTGTGTGTGTGTGTGTGTGTGTGTGTGTGAGAGAGAGAGAGAGAGAGAGAGAGAGAGAGAGAGAGAGAGAGAGAGACTGGTCATACTTTTTGACCCCTCTACCCCTAGTTTCTTTATTTATAAAATGCAATGTAACTACTACTTCAATATAATAAACCTGCCATAAGGATTAGAACTAATGTTACGTGTGAACATTTAGCACACTGTCTGGCTTACAGTAGAACCTGATAAGCACTGAATGTCATTCTTGACAAGTTTAGTCAAAAGTCAGTCTCTATAGTTGTTCCTTAGGTGAAGATGAGTGAATGATTCAGTCTACAGTGTGGCTTGGGCTCCTATTTAGATATTCTAGCATTCAGATGTCCTGATATATAATCTTGGTATAGTCCATTTTGAATAGGGTGCAGAAAGTCATCCAATTGAGAACAAACATCTCAATATTTGCTATATACTTTTTCAGGATGGATATAAATCTTTAGACAGATAAAGTTCATTGTACTGAAAATTAGAATCAAAATGGTGAAGATTAAATTCTTCTCTACACCTGAAGGTTCACAAACTGTAAGGGTAGTTGTGATGTTGAGGTCCTACTCCCCAATTGGTTCTTGATCTGTCCAGTAAAAAAAGCCATGGGCCAATTGCTGCACAAAAGGTACAGGTGGAACTTCTTAGTCTCTGGAAGAAAGGGGGGACTCAAGGAAGAAGAGAGGAGAGTTCACACTGTCTTGGAGAGAGGAAAACCAGGCAACTATGTGAAGTCTCAGGAGGAACAGTAAGCTATGGCTGCTCCTATAGACAAGGAGTCAGAGGTGTTTAGCAGGGACTAGGTTCAATTAATTGACTAAAGTTACGCAGGAGGGAGGATTGAAGCCAAGAGTAATGATAAGGGCACGTTTTCCAAGTGGAAGATAGTAGCACCCAGCAATTGTGCCAAGAAGGCAAGATGAAAATGAACAACTATGTGTCTGTCTTTATCCATGGATTCAAGGGAAACTGGAAGGGGGCTGTCAGCATGGCCACTTCCCAGAACTAAGGCAAGTAGCACAAAACTACATGCAACAACAAACTATCTATGTTTTAAATCATGAGGGTCTTCTAGAACCCACAAGCCAGTCCCTAGAAATATTTCATAAGTACTCCCTTAAGCAAGTATGTATTTAGGAGCAAAAAAATTCACAGACTACTTGGAAATTAGGCATGTATTCTATAGCAATAGTACTCTTTCCTTAGATAAAGCCCATGAAGACAAACAAGATTAATTAGGCTATGTCATTCTTAGATAATGTCCCTCCCATGAAGGTACAAAGGTTCAGTCTTTATGTCAGTTCTGGAGTTGGAGAGATGGCTCTATGGGTTTAGACACTTGTTGCTCAGGAAGAATATGTGCAGTTGATTGCCAGCACCCTGATCAGGCAGCTCATAATTGCCTCGGCACCATTGCAAGTATGTAGTGAACATAAAGAAGGTACACATGAATACATATAAATAAAAATAAAAATTTCAGTTCTTAGATAACATTAACATTATAAGTACTCATGTTAGTGAATACCTTTGATGTATCTTGTCACCAAAATAAAACGGCCTTGGCCCAGTTTCCTGTGTTTATACTCATCTGACAGATATTAAGAAGAGGGGGGAAAAGACCAACTTATTCAAACATCTCTCTAGTTCTTCTCAATAGGTAGACACTAGGTGAGAGCCTGGACACGGGTTATGCTGGGTCTCATTACTGATACTCAGAAATTCTATCTTCATCTTTTCAGGGTACCCTGGGAATCTTAGAGCTTTATCAGACAAAGATTCAGCCTCTCCAGACTTTTTCCTGTGGCACAAAGGACAACATGTTCTGTTCTGTTCTGTTCTGTTTGTTCTGTTCTGTTCTGTTCTGTTCTGTTCTGTTCTGTTCTGTTCTG
>JANHMN010000014.1:436119-480109 GCA_030674055.1 Rhabdomys pumilio | reverse complement strand
TGTTCTGTTCTGTTCTGTTCTGTTCTGTTCTGTTCTGTTCTGTTCTGTTCTGTTCTGTTCTGTTCTGTTCTGTTCTGTTCTGTTTCAGTGAGTCTAGTATACCTTATATGTGGGTGGCCTTATGCTGTCTTCTAGCTGGGTTAGCCTTTTGTCACCAAACATCAAAATACAGGAATAAAGAAAAGTGAGCCATGGAAGCAGGTGTGGAGTACATGGGCTTTTTTTCCCCCTTCTGTGTTAAGTGTTAGAATGTTGAACAACAATTATGACGTAAAAATGTTGCTAAGTCCATTTTTAACATCATATAATAAAATAAAGGCCAGAGGTACTTAGAACTTAAGCATAGTAAAGGAGCTACAGAAAAAACAAACAAGCAAAAACAAAACAATAACCTAAAAAACAAAACCAAAAAACTCCACAAATTTTAATCTAATTCTGGTTTGGGAGAATGTTAAAGAAAGAGGCTCTAGAGAAACAGAGTGGCAAACATTGCTATATACTTATTAGCTTCATTACACTAAAGTTACCTGTGAGCAAAACTGAATGTAAATGTCAAACTGATAAGGCATTAATGGATCTTTGAAGCCAAGATTATAAAACAAAAACAAGGCCATAAAGAAGCTGTATCACAGGGCAACTTGCCAAAGGACATAAATTCTGAGCCTCATCAGTAACGAGCCCCAGTATTAATGAGATGCCATTTCCTTCACACAGCAAACACTAAAAGGGTAAACAGTGTCAGTACTTATTTTAGAAACTGGAGCTTTCACACATATCCTCCTGAGGAGAACGTAGCATGATGTAGCCTTCAAGAAAACAACTTGTCCATATGCATCAGAATCATTAAAACACACCATCTCTTTGGCTCAGAACTCTCAATTCTGAGTGTTCATCCTGAGGAACACATAAGAGATGTAAATATTTATAAATGACACGATTGGGTGACTTTTCCAAAATTTGTATTTGTAATTTAAAATTCTGTGAAAAGATAAAAGTCCCGTTTTAGATTATTATATATTATCTAGTTATGTTAGCTCCACAATGAAGTTTTATTTTCTGAAGAAAGCACATTTGTTCTCAGAATCACTCCAAGGAAAGGATTTAGACAGAATTCTGGCTGATGGGGCTGGTTTGGTGGCCAGGAATAGGACTAGAGAAGAACATGAATTTAGAAAGCCAAGGAGTATTGACTGAGATGTGAGACAATATTTCTAATATATTATAAAATATTAGAAAATAGTGTGTGTGTTGGGGGAAACAGGGAAAGGGGATAACCTTTGAAATGTAAATAAAGAAAAAATCCAATAAAAAAATAATGTGCAGTGAGATGTATGTTTCTTAAATCTACATTGAGGCATCAATAATAATAATTTCAGAGTAGCAGGATTTATCTGGATTTTGTTGTTTTTGTTGTTATTTTTGAAGTTGTTCAAAATGCTCCTATAATTACATGTTCAGCCAACAACATGAGAAGCTGTCTCAGTCAATCTGACCAGATTTTTGGGCCTTACTTTGCTTCCAAGGCCAGAGCGAAGATGCCAGCAGCCAGGGGTGCAGAGGCTGAGGTGCCTGTGTGAGTCTCCGTGCAGTCATTGTGCAGGTCGGCGCTTGTCTGAAAGGAGAGAAAGGTAGAGACATGAAGAGCATGGTAGGGGTAGCCAGACTGAAGTCTGCATCTGCTATGACCAGGAAGCACAAGACTCAATTTTCCACTTCTTTTTCTAAGCACCAACAAGCAGATATTTGCCATCTGCTGATATTTTTGTTAGCTCTCCTCTATGTGCAACTTGTCTATAATTCTGGAATCAAGTTGCCTTTTCTGGGGATGAAGTACTCCCACTATGAATATTTTCTCTTCTGAGATTCCCAAACGAAATGTATCTATAAAAAAAAGGATCTGTTTCTAAGTCACTGTGAATCATACCAGCCCATTAATAATCTGGTTTATTGTGCATGGTTGAGCACATTTAGAAATTCTAACTCAAACTGCATTCCCTTTGACCTTCAGATTGACATCTGTCTGCCTCTGTAATAGAGGAATATAATGACATCTTGATTAGAGACATTTGAACAAAACTTACTTAAAATAGATTTTGAATTAACTGTTGACTTAATTGGAAAGCTACAAGTTTGTGTCTTCTGTTCTTAGATAAGATTGGTCAGGTTAAAAAATTAACCCACATTTAGTTCTGGGTTCAGATTATAAAACTACTGTGTATTAGATGTGACCCACAGTCACATTAGATGGTCTTCACATTAGCAGAATGGGATTTATATTTCCTGATTCATCCTAGACATAAGTGAAAGCCTGCCTTGTGAAAGTACTTGTGAACAGTATTATTGAATGCAAGGAACTGTGTAGACTAGCTTTAGGATAATAAAGAGGCTATGGAGATATGCCATGTACAGATAACAAATATGCAGAAATACCACAAAGACTTCCAGCCAATCTGCTGGCTGAACAGCAAGGCCAAAGATTCCTAACCAGACACCCACCCAGGCTTCGGTGCTTCAGTTTTAGCTGAGATTTCAATGTGTAGAAGGGAGGTGTAAAAAATTAATTTATTTCATTATCACTACCATTGGTTTCTCACTTAGTGTCCTTGGATTTCTCACGTTATGGTGGCTTTGCTATCAGAGCACTGTATAAGTCAAGCTGCCCTTTATACCTGTTGACATAAGTAAGTCCCTAGCAATGAGGAAAAGGTTTACATAAGAAAAGCATGTTATTGCAACTGTCTCAAATAGAATCCATCAGTTGTCTCTGCCAGAACTGTTTTACCTAAGGATGAATTTCTACAAAGGTGAAATATCTCCCTGATTTAGTGCAAAGGCTTCCAGATGAGGGGGAAGTCTATGCAGTAACAATATTAAAATGCTTAACAGGCCATTTTCTGAAGTCAGCTCTGGATGCCACAGGAATAGAAACAGCCAGGGGCTCTGACACCAATGTTGAGGTGTCTGCTGTGTCTCTTTCTAAAGCTATAAAGTTTGCCTATACAAAGAATCCTTGACTAGAATGTCACAGTCTGTGTATTCAAGTAACTGAACATTTGACATGAGAGAAAGGCTGGCACCTTCCAGTGAAGACTACACAGCTCTGATGCCTAAAGTAGGTACAGAAGGAGCTATAACCCTGATACTGTGCAAACCACACATTGGTGCTGCTTAGTTTTTAGGGTTGTTAGTTAGAATTATGCATATGTTCCAGAACCCTCATTCCCAGGAGACCAGACAATGATGAAACCTTTCCTCTCCCATAAAGAACAAAATGCGTAACATCCTACCACAATCTATTGGGGCTACTAGCAACCCTCAAAGCTTGGTAATGATTAACTGGGTCACAGCCTTCTAGTTTATTGAAATTAGGATCTACATAGAATCAACCTAGTTAAATTTGAGGCTTTAAAATTTAAAAGTACTCTTCTCTGTTCTCAAAGCCTCCAAACAGTTCTTCATTATGTCCTTGAAGGGAAATCCAATAATTGTTCATGACTCATGGAAGTGAAGGCACAGGCAGGTGTGGGCTGGAGGAAATCTAACGATAGAACTCCTTGAGCTGCTTTCCCCAGAGGCTGAGGAGTTCACCCCAGGCAAAACTGAGACGTATTTTTTCATGTAGGTTATCTGTTCTTAGGAGATATTACTGGCATAGTCTTATCAGTTGCTAATGGCAGAGTCAGACAACATCCCTGTTATTAGAGGATCAGTAAGCACAGGGCAATGAAGCCCTATGACCCTGAAATCTTCTTCCAGGCTGTTTCCGGGGAGGCATCAGACAAGCAGAAAAGGCATTTGGAGTGTTTGCTGAATGCAATGACAGGTTTCGTGGCTTCTCAGAGTTGAGTTAAAAAGTGACAGGGAAGATCATCTTGGCAGAAGTGCCGATATCTCTGAGAGACTTTCCAATGTATGCCAGTCTTTCAGAGAGTAAGCAGGAGCCTCCTCAACTGACATATCAAGTTAAAATGAATCAATTCTTGTAAAGGTCAGGGAACAGGATCATTCTGAAAGCATGCCTTGCTTTTCTCTACTCCAGCAGAGACACAGAAACAAAGCAACCTACTATTCGCTGGTCTTTGTAATCACCACTGCTGTAGGAGGTAGCCAGCGTGGAGGAACACTTCTCTGCATACCAGGGTGCCAGGCCTTGCTGGGAGGCACTGCTGATAGAGATGGTGTAAATGCTGTCTGTGTAGCCATCACAGTCACAATTATCTCCCTGACGACCCCCATTCCCTGAAGCCCAGACAAAAATGGAGCCTTTCCCTTGTCTCCCCTGAAAGAAAAGAGAGCATGTATAACAATCTATCACCATCAATTGCAGTTACCAGCAAGCCCTCCAAAACTGTCAGCACAGTATTCTCAGAGACAATCCTTTGGAATCTGTCTTTAATTTCAGGGTTTCAAGGCTTGTCAGATTGTATATTACAGACCATAAGCAGAGTATCCCTGCCTGCCTCCTGTTTTCAGGGCCCTCTTTGCAGTGGGATCGAGCTAGACTTTTCCTCTCTTCTTTATTCCTAGATTCATAATCCAGCCTTTAGCACACGAATTATTTTTTCACTCTTCATTATGTCACTAGACTTGAATCTTTGAACTTCCTCTGTTTCTGCTTGAATTGTCTGGCTGACTGATAGAATGACAAAATCAGGCATTATTCAGATCTGGATCGCAGCTGCGTTAAAAAAAGACTCTTGGTTTGAATGGAACTCGTCAAGGCCACTCTTTCTGTATTTCAATTGGTGCTCTCCAAAGCTTCTACTTTTGTCTTATCCTGCATAGTTCAAGGTCTTAGAACCTGTCCAACAATGTAGTTAGCTCAAGGGAAAGAGCAACATATGAGGGGTGAAAAGATCCAGGTACTCAAGTAATGTAGAGGGCAGGGTGTTGCTACATTCAAGAATGAACAGCAATTGGAAGAAGGCTAGGTGGTAGATTACCAACTAAAAAACACTGAAGAAAAATGAGAAATATGTCCAAAAGCTGTGTGTGTGTGTGTGTGTGTGTGTGTGTGTGTGTGTGTGTATGCAGGTGCATCTGCATGTTTCCATGTGTGCATGTGTGTGTACATATGTGTGTATGTATGTTCAGATACACGTGTATGTGTGCTGGTGTGTATGTATATGTGTGGAGTCTTGAGGTCAGCATTCACTGTCATTCTTGAAGCACTATCTACTTAGTCTTAAAAAAAAATCCATCTTGTTTATTTGAGACAAAGTCTCTCATCAAAGACTGGCTAGCCAGAGAACTTCAGGGATCTTTGCCTGTTTCCACTGCCTCAGCTCTGGAAATGTAAGCACGATCATTCCTGGTTTTATACTAAGATGCTGAGGCTCAAACTCAAATTTTCATGATAAGCAACCAGGACATTTTGGATTCCCTAGCCTCAAGAAATATATTAAATATAAATGTTCTAAAAGCAATGAATCATTGCATTGTGTTGGATCCACATATGGAAATGTTCTTAATTTTGAACATTTGTCTCTCTGAAGAATGCCTTAGTTGTTTAAGTGCATTTAAAGTTGTGAAAGTCTTTTCTACAAAGTTTATCATATCTTTTCCTATAACCCAAGTGTTCTCCCCTCTTCACTGTTTCATGTGAGTCTGTGTTAAGCATCTCACCTGTTTGACACCATATTCAAATGCCTTCTGGGCTAGTCTGCCAGGCCCCTCTACAGTTTTCCCATCATCATTAGGGCCCCAGCTTGCACTGTAAATGTCCACATGGCCAGGGTTGAATCCAATTGAACTAGCCTCAATGGCATCAGTCACAATACCATCCAGCATTCTTATGCCTAAGGAAAACAAAGAAGAAACACAACAAGAATATGAAGGAATGTTAGTGTGCCCAGAGAGAAAAATAAAATACTCTTAGCAATCACAGTCTTAAGGGGCTTCTGAAACACAAAACAAAACAAAACAAAACAGAACAACAACAAAAATATACAAAGTAGTCACTAGATGTTCAACACTTGTGAGGTTGTTCCTAATAGCACCCAAGGGACAAAATCCTGTCTCTGTGAATTTTCTTGCCGAACTTTAGAGTTAATATTATGTACTATAAAGCAGCTGTGATTTGTTACTGTTGTTCATGCTTAAAAGCTGTTGCCAGTAATATTGAGATCCAAGGTAAGTGGCATCATACCACCAGAGGAAATGCCGAACTTCTGTAATATTGTAATTATAGACCGTAACACTATGATGTGACAGTAGTTGTATAATATTAAAAGTTTCTCCTTTCTAGCATTCAAACAAAGTGACAGATAACAGAGAACTCTTCGAAGGAAAAATAAAACCCCCAAAATAAAACCCCTATCAATACACCTGCTCCTGACTGTGTCATGATGGCTGTGGCCCAACCTGTTATAGAAGAACCCTGATTAGAAATTGTTATTTTACATGCTTGCCGAGAAATATTTTCAAGGAACATGCTTTCTTTTCTTCTAAATAATCTCAAGGATGAAATCATTGCGACAGATTTTTCCTGCTGAATAAGATTGTTTTTCATCAGGAGAGAGCTCTCTGTGCCTTCCAACACCCTTCCAATACCAACATTATCAGATTCATTAATCTAAGAGCCAAGAAGGGAAAAGCAATTTGAACAAGACAGACAGATACCTGGTTATTCCAGGTGTTGGGTTAATCAATCAGTGGACTGTCTAGCCTTATGTTTTTACACTATTATTTACCAGGAAGCAGAGGGGGATGAATACATAATTTACATGGTCAAAGAAAGTCATGTAGTTTTTTTGAGAATTGCTTTGCTAAATGAGGTAGTATCTACAATCCCAGCAGCTGAATGATGAGGCAAGCGGGGGATCCAGAGTCCAACATCATTCCTTGGCTACATAGTGAGTTCAAAGACAGCCTGGGTTACAGACCCTGTTTGAAAACAACAAAAACAACAGTAATAAAATCCTTTGAAGTGTGTTTGGAAGAAAAACATTTCAGCTCTCATTTTTTTATAACTGTATTGACAATGAAGAAACTATTTCACCCCTTCAAGCCTCATTTTCATTAGCTATAAAATGGAGGTGATGATAACAGCACACTTTAATTATATGTAGTCATTGTTCCATACATATTACACACAAAAACTCATCTTTTTATAACTACAATATCAGATTGGCGCTGTAATTCTCATATTTTATAGGTGGACAGACTGATGCCTGAGAGCTTATTTAAGACCACACAGCTTGAAAGCAGGAAGCCAGGATTTGAATGTCACAAAATAAGGTACCCAAAACTACATTACCCACTTCAGGGACATGTTCTATAATGTACTGTACCAAACAAATATTTATAAATCTGATTGGTGTACAGTGGATAACTAATACATTAAATTGTTCTTCAAATGAGAACTTGACTACCAAAGACTGGAGCATAATAGGTTTAGCATAATAGCATATTAGCATAATAGCATATTAGCATAATAGGTTTAGGATCAGAAGTTTTATATTTTAGTTTGATGTTGCCAAGGCCTGTTATTGGTTACCTTAAGAACCTGATTTCAATTCTTCTCCAAAACATGAAGATCAGAGCATTTCTTTACAATCCATAGCTGTTTGGTTTACAGGTATTTAAAAAGTGAATTTTTTTTAGTTGATTACATTTGTACCTGCATTCATTTCTTTAAATTAGAACAGCATTTTGAAGTATCAAACAAGCAAAGAAGAAATCAGAAGTGATGTTTGAAAATCTGAGTGTCCTCCATTGGTGAAAAATGCGCATATATCCATGTCACAATGCATATTTATTTGTTATTTAAAAAGAAACCCATAGCTGAATTTAAACTGTAGCCATGTAGAGATTAATGTGATTTTATTGTAACGACATGCTATACAAAAGGTTTTTTTTGTTTTAAAACCAAATTAAGTTCAACAGTTACTACACAGTTGTGAAAGCCCAAAGTAGAGAGTGTAATGAAGGAGACAATTTTTGGCTTTCTTACTATATCCTAACAGATCTGCTCTCCACTGGTCTTCACTGGAACATGAATTGTGCCAGTAGGCTCTCTCGCCTTCCCTGTGTCATCTGTTAAATGCCGCCCGGGTAGAAAGGTGGTCATAGAGTGAAGTGGAGTTCATCCTCCCACCCCCACTGGCCTCAATTCTATTTGGAAGCAGCTCCTTTTACACATGTGAAGCCAGAGCTCCTGCCCAGGAATTCTGTATGGTAATGGATCCCTCTCTTTACTTTCTACTGACCTCCCTTTTTCTTTGCTGCTTTGAGCCAAGAGCTGGTAACCTCTGCTTATTCTAATTAATCCCTTCTTTGTTACTTCTAATTTACATGAATGCCTTTTTTTTTTTAAATTAACATGTCCTCTACTCTATACTGAATAAAGCAGCTAATGATTCTCCTTTTTTGGCATTTAAAAATCATTTGCTTATAAGCAAAGAATATATATAAAATGAGAAGCAGGGACAATCTGCCTAAATTTGTCTGTTCCTTCTTAGCAAGAGCTTAATAGCTATCCTTTCTAAAGCAGAGCACAGAGAATATTAGATTTCATTCAAGTGCCATTCACTGTTCCATTATTCTTGCTGCAACGATGTCTAGGCTATATTCAGTTATCCATCTTTAAGGAATTCAGGCCCACTGATTGACTTGTAAGTCACACTCAAGTTGTGCAGCAAATTTTGTAGGAAACTCATTTTCTCCTTGGTTGAAGACAGTGCCCTCCCCACATTTTATAGCAGGGAACACAAGCCTCCAATTAAAGTGCCAAATATCAGTAAAAGACTGCCTTACCTCCAACTTTGGAATTGTATGCAACTCCAACCCCACACTTGTGATTATTTGCTTGCATGGCAATTTCTCCTGCACATCTTGTTCCGTGTCTAAAGATTAAAGGAGTAAAAACTTATAAAACAGAAATATACTGTTTTTACATAAAGTCATGAAATTAACTCTTTATCAGCTTTCTTCCTTGTGTTCTTCCTATTGAAGTTAAATGAAATATGTAAAGATGAAGGCTATAGATAGTGAGGTCAAAACATGTGAGCTCAAATTCTAGCTCTGCCAGTAACCGATGGTATTGTCTTGGATCAGTAACTTATCCTCAAAGGATTGTTGGAAGATCATGTGAGTTGTTTATGCAAAGCACTTAGAACATACATTAAGAGCCCAGCCACTATAGCCACTGAGCCAGTGTAATTTCTGACATTATTGAGGATACGTCAACACCTAAGGACAGTGTCACTAATATGTCTTTTTATCCTTTCATACTGGCCATGAAATTGTTCCTTACTTTCTGTTCTCAGAATTGCCTTGAATTTAGTGGTCCTCAATCAGCCCTACTAAGTAGACTAGGGTCCTCTTGTTAGCTCTTCTCTGTTCTTCTTACCATGCATCACACTACAATGGTCAATGACTTCCTGTTACTAAGAAGAATATGTGATTTTCTGGTGATACTATTGACTAACTGAGAAATGAGACATTCTCCTAACCTGGTTGAGACCTAAACAAGGCTGCTTTCTAATCAGTCTAAAAAGGAATTGATGATTTCAGGGTATTTGGTGGGATTTATCCACCCTTGAACACAGTAATTTCTAGCACTGAAGCACCAGTTCTAAAATTCTGGAGGAAATAATTGTCTTTATTGTCCACCAGATTGACTCAGGAAGGCTCATAACTGATGATAATGCTGAGGTGAATCCATTGCAGAAACACCTGGATGAAGTACAAAAGCTGCTAGTGACTTCCAGGAGCCACTGACAGATAAGCTTAAAATGAAAAAAAGAAGAGTTCCTTTTAATAGCAACGCTAGCCAGCTACCGCTAGAAAGTACTGCACTGGCTACAGAGTAATTCTTCCCAGTGCAGAATATAAAATTCCTGAAGTTACTGAGCCAACAAAGACAGTTCTGCTTACTCTTTTCTCTGAAGCACCACACCTGTCCTCAATCAGCTTTCAAGTACTGATGCTGATTTGGGGGAAGAAAATATTGCCCTTCTTTGTACTCCTTGAACAGGAGGGAACAAGTAAGTCAGGTGTATCTTGTTGCCACTCAGGACTCCATGGGTAATGAAGTTAAGAGAGCAAGCAGCACTAACAGTAGATGGTATGTGGGAACACATTACACAAATTACAAGGTCTTATAACATCTGCTGCTGATTTTTAAATTCCCATTTTACATTTTACCTTTGAGTTAGGATTATCTCAAATGCAATGAAGCTGTCCTGAAATGTTCTAGAGAATGTGTACAAATCAGAACATTTAAAAGATATCTCATAATAGTCTATGTTGAGACCATTTGGCCAAAGGTCAAACTCAGAACGTATATTATTGTGTCAGTTCAATAATGTCAGTTCAAACTCAACAAGATTCAACCTATGCTTGTCACTGGAGGTTTTACTTGTTAGCATAAGATGTCTAGTTGAGGTATTCTCTCCCCTATTACATGGTAACTCTACTTAAATTTGTTTCATAGAGTATATACTTAAGAAAGCATGTACAGTAATAGATTTCCATATGGTTTTTCATAAGGACTTTAGTGTTTAATATCCCTCCATATATTCCCTACTTTACTTATCTCCCCCACCCTCTTCTTATTTAATCCTATTCTAGTTTTCCCTTTATCTTTTCATATCATGGTACTCTATTTTCCCTTCCTTGGAATATCTGCCTCTCCCTGCTGGTCTCTAATTAGGTCCCTAACTTTTGCGGTTATTTGGATTGAAGTACATATATTGAAAGCTTAAAGGCTAGCATTCACAGACAACAGAAAACATGCAGCATTTTTTCTCTAGGGCTCTAGATTATCTCAAGATGATTGTTTCTAACTCCATCCATTTATCTGAAAATTTCAAATTTTAATTTTTCTTAATAGTTGAATAATATTCCATTTTGTAAGTGTAACACATTGTCATTATCCATTCACCAGTTGATGAACATCTAGGCTGTTTCTAATTTCTGGCTATTATTAATAAAGCAACAGTAAACATGGATAGACAAGTAACTAACTCTGTTGCAGTAGTAAAAAGATGTAGAGGTCTTGGGTATATGCCCAAGAGTGATACAGATTCACCTTGAGATAGGTCTATTTTCAGCTTTTGGGGAAACATCCACACTAATTTCCATAGTGGCTGTAACAGCTTGCTCCTTCACCAGCAATGAGTAAGTGCTTCCTATCTCCTATATTTTCATCAATATATGTTGTCATTTGATTAATTTATCTTAGGTCATTCTGACTGGGGTAAGATAAAATCTCAAAGTACTTTTAATTGCCATTTTCATGGTGACTAAGAATATTGAACATTTTCTCAGTGTTTCTTAGTCATTTGTGTTGGTTACATTCCACAACATGATGGCAAGGCCCTATAATTGCTGAAGACACCTCTTATTTATGTTGTCAAACACAGAATGAGACTGGTGCTCAGCTAGAAAATTCACCCATCTACTGACTAGTACTCATGGTGCTGTTAGGTACTCTGCAAAGTACCTGAAAAGAAAAGTAATCGTCAATATCTTTGAGCTACAAATTCTGTGACCCACAACAGCGATCTGCCTACAATATATACAAAAGCAGTATTGGCACCCATGTACAGCAAGAAGCTTCTCTGATGAGGGCTGAGTAATTTATTATGGGTACAGCAATATACAATATATCATTAGGAATCATTTTATTGTTATGCTCCTTTAGCAAAACAATAGTATTGGTTTTTCTCCTAGGTTCATAATCTATCTAGTTTTGGGCTCATGGCCACTTTAGCAGTGTCACCTATGGGTTCCATCTCATAGAACTGGCCTTAAATGTAATCAAAATGTGGTTGGTTACTCAAACAAACAAACAAACAAACAAACAACTTCTACTAACTTAGAATAGTAGTAGTAACTGGCATTTAAAAAACTGATTTAAAAATTTAAATGGTAACGAGTATTATTTTGCTTAAGACATTCTTGTTACACTAATTATTTGACTAGAAAAATAATCTGTAATTGTTGAAATACTGAATACAGATTCATGCTAACTTAATAGTAAGTGTTGCTGCTACTTTAAGATTTATTATTTGGTGATTTCTCTTTTGATGGGCAGAGGGTGCCCATCTGTGCCGCTACGTGGTTCCTTATGTACTGATGATGAAACATAGTGATAGGAATAATTTAGAAAGATAATACTCATAGAATTGGGAACTAATAAGTCTCCAGTGCTGAACAGGCTAACAGAATGGGACCATTAATTTTCTAAACTTAAGGGATGTTATGTCTGGCAATGTGCTAGAAAGTATTTCTTTTTATTGTAGCCTTTAACAATCGGGATACTACCTTTCTGGTTGTTAGTCAAGAGTTTTCTAAGAAATATTCTCATTGTTTCATTTTTGAATACAGATTCTGAATTGGCTACGAAAATCAAAATGTGTTTCTCCTTCTACTTCTATCAACTAATACCATTCTTGTCATGCTGATTTCTTAATGAAATGCAGTCCATCTCAGTTGCTAAATGAGAAACCTTGACGGCCATTCTTGTCAACACCACTACCATTGACCTTATCATGAAACTCATTTCAGTAAACACTTTATTTACATTTCTTTGTATTAATATCCACAAATATATGCATATTTGTGTAATATCCATTCTCCATAATAAAACAGTTTTATAAAGTATTCCTTTTCAAAACATGCTAACATGCTAAGATCTAAACACATGCACACACACACACACATACACACACACACACACACACACACACACACACACACACTATATAAAATAGTTACGATTTAATCTAAACCTTTCTCTATGCCTGCTTTTACTGCTGAATTGATGGCATGTTAACTCAACACCACATGGAAGACCCATGATGGCCAAAGCTCTGGAAACCCAGAGTTTTCAGAATGAACATAAACAATACTATTACATGAGTCTTTGGAACTCACTATGAGGGTAACATAGCTACATCTTAGAACAACAAAGAAGATCATTTTGGATATGGAATGTTTCCCAAAGTTCCTATTGGAAGAGATTGAACATTTAAAAGGTAGATTTTCTGTAACTAAGGATATATCCTAAAAAGTTGGTTGTGAGATATTGATCTTTTCCTCTTTGCTTCCTGCTGCTGTTAGGTGAGCAGTTTGTTCTACCATGGTGGAACCATCATCTACCACAGGTAGAACCACCATCCACCACAAATCCAAATAGCAAAGACAACTGCCAGTGGAATCCTTTGAGACTGTGATCTAAGGGAAACATTTTCTCTTTCTAAGTTGGGTTAATTTTATTTGTTACAGTAATGCAAATATGGTTCATATAAAGTCTGAGTCCTCACCTCATGACCAGAGAAATGGCAGTGTGTCATTATACAAGTTGTCACTCAGGATAACTATAGTCATCTTATAGCCAGATCATAAAGTCTACATAAAATGGATGTGCATTGCTTGCTCTCACTAAGTCTCAGACTCGCCATTTGGTTACAGGTCAATTATTCTTAGTCTTAATTAGGAGTACAATGCATGTTGTTTTATACCATTTTAATAAAGTAATGCCTATTCCCAAGGACCTACTGCTCACTTTCACAGGAACTTGCAGAAATATAGACAGCAAGCAGCTTCTTGCTAGTTTTAGGTGACAAGTAGAAAAAAAGGAGAGGCATTGAGATTTCCCTAAGGTTACCCTTAGTCCATACCAGTAACTGGCAAAGCTGCAACCGCCAGCTGGGTCACCCCATATGGAAGTGCTCCAAAAGAACTGGCATTTCTCTTGTTTCTACCTGTCTTGACTGAGAAATATATATGAAAGCTTGCTGGGAGCCCTGCTGTCATTTTCAAGATGTTTGTATTTCTCCCAAGGGGGCTCCAGTAACATTTCCATTTTATTGTTACTGGAATGCTCTGGTTCCAAAGTGTCTTTGTGGTTAACTACATTAGTCAAAGCCAGATAAATGTTACTAAAGAATTGTATGTAAATTTTACACTGCCTTCCTTTTTCTTCAGAGAAGAAACAGACACCTAAAAGCCAAGTCTATATGACCCACTTGTGCTCTTTCTTTGTGCTCTATGTTGGCTTTCTAGAAGGGTAGTCCTGAATCAGTAGGCCAGAAGAAGACCTTTTGTAAATTGATAGCATCCTCACAGTCAGCCTTCAGGGGGCTGAACAATGTCTCAGGCCCTACTCTCAGGTAATAGTTGCTGAGGTAGGCACTGTACATCTGGTGTCTTTCCCTAAAAAGATGTTGGAATGGTAGACATGTGGGTCATACTCAAGTCAAGGGTAAGCGTGACTGCTAGTCTGAGTCAAGTGCCCCTGAGACGTGGTCCTTGTTTGTAGATTGCCTAGAGGAGGGACCAGGTACCCAAATATAATTAATGAGAATGTGTAGAGCTAGTTGGAGTGAGTGGAGTGAAGTTGGGGAGAAAGTCTAGGTTTCTGAGATAAGAATGGGGCAAGTTCTCACCGGAAGTAAGGCTGAGGTAGAGAGGGACATCATGTGAGTTGGGGCTCCTTTACATGAAAGAAATGTGCCATACATGTCACAAGAAGGCAGACAGGACAGTTCCTTAGGCAGGTCAAAGAAAAATAACTTTAAATTAGCCTTACTACCCAAGACATATGGGCTCCAGAGAAAAGAGAACCACTTCACGTTTCATGTGGACTGCTTCACACACCAAGATCTTTCAAGGTTGTTCCTATCCTCACAGCAACAAGCTCCAATTTTGTTTGACTCCAATTTCATCTCCTTTGATTTAAGTCTCTTCTATGTGGAGAAAACGTAAAGTGTAAATGTCTTCTTGAAAGTTTTAAAAAATATCAGTCTGAGATAAAAGGCAGTGCTCAAATGAACATGGCCACTTTGAGACTAAGTCTCTGCAGTGAAGCTTCTCTAGAATTAGGAAAGGAGATTGAAAGTCTTGGGTTTCTGGCATTCTTTGGCTTCTAGCTTTAGAAGGACTGGCTAGTTCTTATCTTTGCTTATACTGTGAGACTCTAAGGTGCAAACTGTTAGCTTAAGAGTCAAGAGCTCTCTTCTTTTTTCCCCCTTGAAGGTTCCCGTCTGCTTCAACACCTTAGAGACTGAGATGGATACAGAGAGCAAGCCTCAGCTGCATCTTGTCTGCTGTATGGTTATGACCAGATTACAAAGCATATTTGCTACCACAATGGATACTTGTTGGGTGTTGGATTGAGTTGTGGATATTTCTTTTTGTTCCTTTTTTATGAAAAAGTGGAAAGAGAGGAATACAATTCATATCTATTAAATTCCTAATATTTTTCCTAAAGCTACAAATACTCACGTACACTTGAGGAGCTAAGTTTATAATATAAGAAGGACAACCTTATAAAATAAGAAATTTAAGTGAATATGTTTCTATAAATTACAAGGAATATGAAAACAGGTTTTTTGTTCCTGCTTTAGAAGCAATGAAATATGGTATAGAGAGTGGTTTACATTTACCAAGACTTAAAATTAAACCAAATTTATATATAGCATAGGTCTTCAAAACAATATGAAAGCATTACACATAACTTTATTCCTCCAGAATGCACATTTACTCACTTGTTTTCATTTGTGGGATCATATCGGGGAAATGGATCATGATCGTTATCATTAAAATCATAACTAGCCTCTGGATCCTAAAGAAACAACAAAAATTAACAGCATAGTGTCATAAAAGGCAGCACTTTTAGAGCCTGGCCCTTCCTGAAAGACAGCTCCAAAGAATAGACTTTAGAATGTCTAGCCTGGCTCAGCATTGATTATATCCACAAGCCAGCAGCAATGATGAGCAAGGCACCCAACACTCAATGACTGTATCAGACTCATATTTTACAAATGCTTCTAAAGCTGAAAAAGTCGGCATTCCATAGTTCAGCTGTCTCATTTTTCAGAAACAAATTGGCTCAGAGACATCAAATGACTTTTAAGGCCACAGGGTTAATTATTGATGTGTGATATACATCCCTTCATAACAAAGATGCAAAGAGGTGGCTGAGTGGTGTGTTAACTTCTGTAATGCTTTTCTTTAGCCTTCTTAGGCACAGTAAGAAGCCATGAAATTTAATTACCAAAAACTTACTTGAAATTCAAGAAAGCTTTCCTTGCCTATCGTGTTTTTCAGTCTTAGTACTGCATTTAAGCATCTCTGATGTAGATACTCTGTCACCACTGTTACTATTCCCCTATATTTTAATAATTCTTCATTTCTACTCTGATTTATTTTTTAATCTCTTCCCTACTGTCCCCCTTTCCTTTGCTGTTTAGCTTTAAATTATAGCTTAGGAACTTTGGATTGGTAAAAAGAACAAGGGAAAGAGAAAGGATAATTTGATAGATGGAACATTCAACATCCTGCTATAAAGACAAAGGATCCATTATGGAGTCCTTGTTCTATTAGGAACTACAGAGACAATTATTCATCTTCCCACTTCCAGTAAACTCTTCCATTCTTGGCTTGACATTTCTGTTGTGCTGCTCATCTTTGTTTTGTGTAGTGAGAATTACATTTATATAACTTTAGGATGAAGGGATACTGAGCCATAAAACATTTGAGAAAGTAACCAATAAAATGGTTACAGACATTAAGCTTAGTCTGACTGATTTCAGCTCTAAATACAGTTCAACTTTTGGTCTGAAGGATTTTTAACAGTTTCATTGTCATGCGTAATATTTGAGTTTGCTGGACTTTTCTTGTGCCTACTAATATAAAACAAGTTTAGACAGACTGACAGTGACCCAGAGACTGACTCTAGGGTAGCTCATCTCTTTTCAAGACAAGAAAAGCCCCAAATGTGTGCAGATATGGACATAGGACAGCTCAGACTCACATAATTGGTATAAATGTCTGTGTGATTCCACTCCAAGCCATCGTCCAGTACAGTAATAACAACTCCTTTGCCAGTAATACCCTTTTGCCAAACAGGTATTACATGAAGGTCCAGCTTGGGAAGAGCTGCAGTCATTCTGGTATCTTGCTAGTGAAGAAAAACAAAAGACATTGGGAAAAATTACGATCTTTCTTGCTTAATCATTAACTTAAGGCTATTTTTCTTTTTCCTTAACAAGGAGGGAATTGGGTAAAGTGAAAGCACAAAGTTGAGGGCACAAGCCAAACAGCCCATTTTATGCTAGTCTTCTAGTTGTCCTAAGGAAAAGTCATGAGACATGAATTATTCTTTTATCTTAACTACATATTTTCTCTTTTTCTAGTTGTATTAACAAGCTCAAGCTTTCATTGTACTAAAGCTTTATTTGATAGTAATGCTCTCTTCTCCCTGAAGTCTTCATTGCCACACTGAGGATTCACCATTTGTGTTTCTTGGAAAAATATTTTCCTAAGAGAGAAATAAGAACATGGAATGGCTAGAAGACTATAGTCTTACTAGAAATTGAAATTTATAATAGATCTTTTCTACATAAATGAAATTTATGTAATTCTTCTCCTTTTCAGGTGATTTTCCTGATACAGTGTGTGGGACTATACAGGGAAGCTGGGCAACAGGATAACACAGATATGAACACATTCCTAAGCATGTGAGACGAGTAGTAAATCAGTACCAGTTCCGTGGTGATGGAGTCAGTAAGCAGTATTTACATAACCGTAATAAAAAGGCCATAAAAGGTAGTAGTGAGGAAGATTCATGAGGCGATTGTGAGGCTGCATCAGGGGACTTGGAAATACAGAACACTTTGATGGGCCTATGATAGAGAAGACGGCTCCCATGTAAGTTTTAAGAGTAATTATAGTATATAGTTGTTAAGAATATGGCCTCTGAAGTCATGAATTATCATCCTACTAGTCCTGGCCACAAGATTTAAATAAATTATTAAACTTGGCAATGTCTCTGGTTCTTCATCACTGATATGGTTAAAGTTAGTAGTTCTATCTATCTTAGTAATATAAGATAGTTGTAAGAGAAAATGAATTAGTTATACTTTAGTATAAATACTTAGAATGCAACTTATTTTTTTTTAGTCAATATACAAAATATGTTAGTGGACACATGTCTTCTGCTGGGATCAGCACAAGTATTCCTTAATCTAAAAGAATGGCATGAGGAACTCATGGCCTTCTATATCTAATATAGAAACAACAGTCTTAGTTTGTGACTGTGAAAATTATCTTTTACTCTATTTCCAGCAACAAATCCTTCTACTAGTAGTCTATGCCTCTACTATAGAGGCTTGGCATTACAACATCAGAGAACTTGTTGAAGGCACACTCATACACCAGTCAAGGTATCGTAAACACCTTAAAGGAACAATGATTTGCAAGGCTAAGTATTTGTAAGTAAAGTTTTCTAGCATTTCTTCCTTTTGCCTTATTTAAAGATTCTTATTTGAATTATGCTCAAGAACTGTTGGTTTGGACTGCACGTTGTTTTGACTATTGTCTATGAGTGATCTAGAGAATTCTCTAGAGTAAATTCTACCACCATAGTGGTCTTAATATGAGTGATGTGTCTGAAAATTCTTTCTGGCTAGGACATGATTCCTCTGCATGTACACCAGCTAAGGACACACAGACAAGGAGCATTAACAGTTGGATTTGCTTTAAACAGCCATTCAGCAAAACAAAAAAATCAGGTCAAAGAAACTTCTAGCAGCACTGCTTTTTAGGTAGTATAGCCTTCACCAAATTGTATATTAGACATTGTGATGACTGTTCTTGGTTGTCAACTAAACTACATTTGGAATTAATTAAAATGCAAGTGGTTGGACACACCTGTGACAGATTTTCTTCTTAATTAAATAATTTGAAGTGAAAAGATCTACTTCTGATCCAGATCTTTTGAGGAAGAAAGATACACTTTTAATCTGGGCCATACCTTTGACAGGTACCATAAGGAGAACATGGAAGAAAGAAGCTAGCTGTTTCTTTGCCTTTTGCTTTCATTAGCAAGTCTAGTCCTTACCTGGCATTAATAATTTCAATATATACAGAAGACCAGCTAAGACTTCCAGACTTAAGAACTGAACAACTACTGGGTTCTTAGACTTTCTGTTGTTAGATGGCCATTGCTGGAACAGCTGGAACACAGTTCATGAGCCATTCTCATAAATCTCCTTTATATATGAAAAATATAGACAGATGTAGATGATATGTAGATAGTTTTTTTCCTATAAATTCTGTTCTCAAGAAGCTCTAATACAGATTCACAGATAGACAGAACCACCATAAAGATGGTATAGCAGTTATACTCTTTATAAGAGCCTAGATCCTAAATGGTCCTTTCAGTACTTACCAAGTACCACTGCTGATTCCACATTGGATCATTGAAGAGATTCAATGCTGAGTCTCTTTGAACTGAACGTTTACTTCTCTCTTTTCCATACTGTTGTTCAGCCCATATCACCTATAAATATTTTTATAAGAAAATTAAAATCATGTTTCTACCTAGATATAATTATCTCCTCCCTATCTCTGAGACCCTCCTCCCCCAAACTCACTTATCATAGCGATGTTTTTGTCTGGGTGTAGCTCAAACTCCCAGTTTAGGGAGAAGAAAAGATTGCCCACTGACTCCTCAGTGTTTCCTCCATTGTAGTAAAAGTGTACTTTTAGCAGGAGGAGAAACAGTAAATGCAGCAGTGAGACCTTCAGATTATTCCCACTGTGCTTACAATTGGAATAGACCTGCAGACTGCTGTCCTCAGAAAACAGGCCACAATGCAAATTTGTCCATTTTCATAGACGAGTTAACAAACCAGAAGGTGGGGTGGGGGGCACCTCAGGAACTGTTGTTACAACACTCTTGCTGCTTCATTTCTCTTCACTCAAAGGTAAAAATTTCAAGTGTTATGCAGAATGGTGCTATGTGTGCAAATGTGAAACTTTGGCTCCCCCGTGTTTCACCCTCCTGCCTAAGAGTATTTAATATGAAAAACAGATTGAAGACCTGAGGTGATAAATGAGCATTACTGACCGGCACACCTGTCATTAATTCAGCCTCATACATTATGCAAGCAGACCTGGCAATACAAAAACTACCTGGCACACATCTATGGCATAATCTTATTATATCTGAGGCCTGGAGAGAATACAGGACTATCTTGTAGTTATTATCATTATGAGATAATACTATATTCTTATTTTGCTGGGGAACATGACACTTTCCTGCGCCAAACAAAATTTTTCTGTTATGTATGTGTAACAGTCCACTGTGAGGTAGGAGATGTTTAATATGAGAATTTCTATGAGTCAAATCCAAAAATAAAAACTGAAAAACAATTTTCAGCTGAAGGCCAAAGATATCCACTAGGAATGTCTTGAATTTTTAATTAGAAAGTATATTGGAAGCCAATTATAAATACCAGGAGGGACTGGAGAGCCAGCAATTAGTCACTAAAATTTATTTTAAAGTGCCTGTATTTTCAGACTCAATCGTTTTGCCTTAAAATACCACACTACTTGAAATACATTTCCTGTTGTCTAACTTGATCTTTGGAAGCTGGCTGCTAGGAGACACATATAAATCTTTGTGGGAGGGAACCTCTTAAAGTTGAAAATTTCATTAGCCTGTAAAGATGGATTTTTTGGTGCATTTCATGGAGTATATTTAATAGAATATTTTCCTCCATTATAAAAGTGCAGCAAGTGAAATTGAAGAGCAGGTTTTTAAAATGGCATAAAAAAGTGGCATTTGATCAGATAAACATCCAATTGTAGCAAATCACACTGTGATTAATGTCATTAACCAGAATTACATATTAATCTCTAGACGAGCAGACTAAATGGAATGGAGAAAATTGTCAGTGCCTTCTGATTATGTGCATAATAGACCAGGACTATCCACAACAGAGTGTCATGTGTTTCATTGTAAATAATGCTTTGAATCTGCAAAAAGTACAAAATGCCATCTTGTCCAATGCAAGCTTCTAGGATTATTTTATTATCCTGAGGTAAAATTTTCATAAGATTATATAACTTACTTGTATTAAATTTTTATTGGCGAGGAATGATTATCCTTTTGTTGTATCTTGGGATTTCCCCAAAATTAACTGAAATAACTGAAGAGGAGAATTAAACCATCTGTTCATTTGCATGAGACATTTTGCATGAGAATAGCTGGAACACTCTACTCTGTGCAGGTTCTTCCATGAAAATGAGAAGGGATTTCAGTTTGAATTTCTCATATATTAACATTGGGAATCTATTTAGGCAGAGAAAGAATTCTTACTGCCTTGTCCAAGGATTAAGCCTAGTTAGAATACTTGAGGCTAGCCTGCTTTTTAGAACCCACATACAAGAAGCCATCTACTTTGGTGTGGGTCATAACAGAAGATCTCACTAGACAAAAGAACGTTTTGATTAAGGTTGCTGGTTTCCAGTTTGGTCTGCTACATCTAGCCGTAGGTTGACATAAAGAGCTAGCAATAGGCCAGCATAAGCTGTAGGATTGTGGACCTTGGTCCTGATAAAGTAGAATCAATGTGGTAGGTTCTACTACTTTTGAACCCGGCAACCCAAGTCTCAACAATTTTCTCTCCTAATAATTTGTTTTCTTATTAAAAAAAAATTAAGGAGCAAGCCAAACTACAGAGTAGCTTCTAGACTTTCTATATTCCATTTATTTTCAACTGTTATGTCGCCATCTCCTTTCTGTATCTTCTTCACCATCCCAAAGTTGAGACAATACTTTGTATTTCTGTTATTCTCTAGGTGTCTTAACCAACATTAGTCTTGTACATAGACATTTGTCCAACTAGCATGCATTTCTCCAGGAATGCTACAGTCAGAAAAAAAGGACAGCATTGTCTGTCATAGAGTATTCCAACACTCCTTTTATTCTTTTCTAATAGCATAGGTGCTGAGCTCAAAATTAGACTCCCAAGTCAATAGGTATATTAAATACATATTTAATTTTTTTACCCTATTTATCTATATTTATTCTAGATATTTTTTGCTGTTACTAAATAATTATGACTTGCTATACAAACCAGGATGAAAAAGAGCTATGGACAGAACATAAGCGATATGGACACAACATAACATGTTTTAAAACACTTACCTCATAAAGAAGTGGAGTAGAAGCTTTCTTGTAAGTACTAATATTTTTTATCAGTGCAAATGGTAAAAGGTTTTTTAGTTACATAGAAGTGTTATTAAAAACAAGGCCTACACATTTCTTAGGCATCATTGAATAAATATTAAATATTAAAATTTTAATTAAAATTGACATATTTTGAGTTTAAGGATTTCAAGAAGGAACATTTCCTACTTGCCACATAACATATAAAAGGCTATTGACTGACCACAGTCAATTATTTCATCAATACCTTTCTCTGATTTTCTGCAACTCAGAACTCAACTTTACATATGTAAATATATACCACACATAACTAAGCATATATATATAATTAACATTTATTAGCTTAATATAATCCAAACATATTATGAGCACAATTCTACAAAAAGAAATAATAAGCAATAATAATAATGATTATAGATCAGTAATTGTGGTCACAATACAAAAGGATCAAATGATTCTGTTGGGAGTCATATAGAAAACCATTGGTTAGGCTGAGAATTTAAGAACAAATGCACACTTACACGGTCATCATCAGACAATCTCTTAGTGAGATGGAGAGCACTTCTTCGGGACCTTCGAGGATGATTTTTGTGTTTGAATAAATAGTGATTTTCAAGTGATCCAATCTATTAAAAAAAATCAAAATAACAATCCACTTTCTTCAAAATATATAGAGAGACTATTTAAAAAATCCACTAACACAGCTAGTTGTCTTTTATTAATAAAAATATCTTCCATCAAGTCCACTGAAATTAACTTTTTTCTTGCGAGTAAGGCACAGAAGATTTGAGGTGATCCTTGGTCACATTTGCTTCATACTGGAGAACAGTGGTGCTTCTGTTTCATATATTTTAGAAGAAATACCTTGTATTTTCTTGCAAAAAATATTTCTCAATGATTATTTAAACAAACATATTGTGCCAGGAAACAATTATTTGCGGAATACATGAAAATCCCTTTCAGTTTATTAGTTAAATAAATTTAACATTCAGTTAAAACCAGATATTGTATAAAGTGTTTGAGTCAATTGTGATATATGTTATCAGCCATTATTGGTGATTCTGTTTATAAGCTCAGTGCTTTCAGGAAGTGTACTGTATTAAAACAGAGGCCTCACCTCTGGATATGTGTACTTCTTTGGTGGTTATCAAAGTTCTTTGGTGGTTGCCTGCAGGTTCATTTAGAACTATTGTTTAATATTGCTTTTTACATAAAATAGTGCAAAATGTAAATTGACTAAATCAGCTAATGCCTATTTTTTAAAATTAAAGAATAAACATTTGAAGTGTTTTCAAAAACAATGGGTGCTCTTTAAGTTGTTAGTTCTCATCACCAAGAAAATCTGTTTTCAGTAAAAAAAATTCTGAGGCTGGGGCAGAGAATCTGCTGAGATCCTTAGATGGGACTGGTAGGACATGTTGAAAGCCATGAGATAAGGTTAGGGTTGCAGAGCTCTGTCTCTAGCATCAGCTAGCTCTGCTCCTTGTCTCTACCCTCTTCCTAGCTCTGTCATGAGGCTGTAATATTAAGATGCTTGCCTTAGTGTGGTTTTAGAGACACTGGACAAAATGGAAAGTAAGCAAAGCCAGGAAAGCACTACTAGTCTTTTACAAATTAATTTTGAAATTTTTGCTATTTGTTATTTTAACAAAAAATGACTAGAGGGAAGCTAGTTTATTTTGAAAAATAATTTTTATACATAGTGGTCTAGGTGTAGATGTGTGTATGATGCTGATGTGTGACATGTGGGGGAGAAAAGTTTTGTTTTCTTTCTTTTCCCGTAACAAATACCAAGCTGCTGACTAAATACCACTTTTCCCACCCAGGACATACGAATTTCCATGGTGCTTATATTACCCACCCAGATAATTCTGTAAAATACTCTCTCTCTCTCTCTCTTTGGTTCCCAAATGCTCAAGAATTGCACACAATAACCAAACAATATGAAGCGGCTTTGTATCAGTTTCCCCTGTAAGCTAGTTTAAATGCTTGCAGTGCCTTCTCCAATCTCACTCACCATTTTCTTCTGGAAGCCTCAGACTTATACATTGTACTTATACATGTATAAGTAGATATTTTCAATAGCTTTTTTTCATGTCCCCCTCCCCAGATTCCCTTCTACTTTTCCTCCTTTTATATAAAAAAAACACTGAATTAAACCACCAACTACAACATTTACACAAATTACATTCAGATGCAATTATTTATTTCTAATTCACTGTCTGTAGCATGCCTTCAGTCCCTAAGGCACAGCCTGGAACTGTTCAGAAAGGCTCTGGGAATTTTACTGAGTTTCATGGTGGGCCTTTCAAGACCATTTAGCTCACAAAGTTAAAGAATGAAGCCTCCGGCTAGAGAAGGCGTATTTCCTAGTGGATTTGATGTATGGAATAGACACCGCCTACACCGATTACTCATTCGTGACTTCAGAGTCTCAATCACCACCTCCAGAATAGAAAACGCGCCAAATGTTTTACAACTCTTTACTCCCTCCTCCCCCACTTAACTGTCGACAATTTCCCTGACCATGGTCAGGGGTTTGACTCCATTTCAAGGGAAAGAAATGCTCAGATTAGAAATCACACCCTCTGTGAGTCCCCCTTTGGGACTGCTCTGCCAAGCAGGCTCCCACTTAACGCTTCTGAGAGCCCCTTCCCACCTCCACCTGTCTGTTAATTCAGCATACACTTGGACAAATATCAGTTTATCTCATAACCCGAAACCCCCAGGAAATGCTTTTGCACTTGGCAGAGGAACAAGATGGAAAGAGATCCATTCCTCACAGTCATTCTGCAACTGGCCTGCTAAGACACTGGCCATGCAAAGTTAGGAAGCTTGGACTTTACAAGTTAACAGAAAAAACCCTAAACTCCCCCATTGGACTCTTTCCCTTACCTGATGCCCTTCCAGGTCCCCCTACAGACTCTAAACTACCACCACCATCACCTGACCTCGGAGTCACTAGTTCCAGCAGCTGGGCGCGCCCTTACACACAGGCATCTCCAAGCCTGCCTGGCCCCTGTTTTCAGAACTGGTAGCTAGCTGGTGCTGCCATATTGAAAAGAAGGAAAGCGCCGGCTCTGGACACAGTCCGCCTGTGTCCCAAGGGAACCGAGCGCACTTCCTTTCCCAAGGTAGGCGAGAGCCTGTGTGCACCTCAAGTTCCCCGAACAAACATAGGTTTTTTATTTTATTTTCCAAACCTCGAGGAAGCGGATTTCAAGTCTAGAGCCGACAACAGAGAGAACAGGGTCGGCTGAGCTGGGGCAGCTTCCTCTTGTTTAGCGGCGCCCAGCCCAAACAATAAATAATGCAAGCATTTCTCCTCTAAAAGCGCGCGCTGGGGAGGGGGGGAGGTGGCGGGGGGGGGGGGGATTCTCTTAGCTGCTTGCGACACTGAGCGCCGGGTAGCGCAATCTGCGGCTTCCACTTGGGAGACTGCACTTCAGCCCTATCAGCGTCCTCAAGCCCCAGAAAGTTTCGGAAAGTGGAAACTCTTACCTGACCCAAGAGGTCATAGCCCAGTTCTTCGGCGATGGCAGAGGCAGCTTCTGGCCCTCCGGGGATCTCCGCCGCCCATTCATTGACAAACTGCCTCTTCCCTTTTACACTGTTCAGTGCACAGCAAACGCAAAAGAAGGCGAAAGCAGTACACTGCAGAGTCCAACCTCTTTGCTCCATGGCTCAAAACGTTGCTCTCACACAAGTAGGAAGGGCTGAGAGAAAAGAAGCAAGATCAGAGACACACCAGCTAGACTCCACCTTTCCACCCTGCAGCTCAGAACCCCTCCTGGCTCTGGGTTGCTCTACTAGAGGCTCGCTGGGAGAGGCTGGGCGGCGGCAAGCGAGCGAGCACTCACTGAAGTGCTTTAGTCTCCCGGCTGAGTGGAGCCCCAGTCTTCCCAGCCAGAATAGAAATGAGTGTTTACACGTCAAATCGACGAAAGCCATCTCTTGACGTCAGATCTACCTGGACTGAGAACTGGATGGTATTCCCGGCGGGGAGGAGAAGCGTCTAAAATAGGCAGGGAAGGATTAAGAAAAGGAAAAAACAAAACAAAAGCAAAAAACAAAACTGGTGGGATCAATCAGTTCTGTTGTCTGTTCATAAATACTGTAGCTATGAGAAACATCTCCGTTCTTCCAAGAGAATAGCCTCATTTGAATATAACTACCAAGATCCCAAGGCAGGAAGCACAACACTTACCACTCACCCCCTTCCTCCCACCCCCGCCTTCCATCTATTTTCTCTGTGTTACTTTATATCTCCTATGAATGTGCCTGGTGACGAGGAATCTTATAATGCTTCTTGAGTATCAGCATTTGCTGTAAAACAGACACAACCTAGGACTTGTACTTTGATCTTTCAGAGGCTGGGAGCAGAGGGCAGCTGTCTTCAAATTACCTAAGAAAATATGCACTTCCTCTAGGCAGTGTTGAAACAATGTTTTCATAGTGTGTTTTAAATCACTTGTAGTTTCTTCTCCCTTGCTTCTGAACCCCACTAAATTAGTTTCTAAAATTTGATTACATACCATTTGGAGCCAGTGCCACCATCATTACCCTGTTTACATTAAAAAAGAGAAAGGGAAAATTGATTGATTGATTAGCAACATGAGTTTTTAAAATAGAAACATGTTTAAAATTTCAACGAGGAGGTTCAGAGCCACCAAAGACTTTTATATTGACTCAGAGAACGGAGGGGCAAGTTTCATTAGCCCAGAACTTTCTATTTTTCCCTCACTGAAAATTTCAATTTTGGTGCTGACTTGAAGTTGTTCCAGTACTTTCACATAAAATACAGCATGTATCTTTGTGGAATACAGATTGCCCTTAGAGGAAGAATAAGAGACGGTCCCTACGCCTACCATCGAGACTACCTTCACACTGCCTTGATGGACTCTATCTGGCCTTGGAAGGATTAAACAGCTGAGAGCAGAGCCTTTAATATTCAGCACCGAGGTCTGGACAGCGACAATCTCAGTGCCTCTGTGAAAGTGCATAGCCTTTGGCCTTCTGAGCAGAAAAGGTCTTTGCTCTGCTGACCTAGCCAGCTCTCAGCAGCTTTCTGTTTGACCCGGGTCTTTCCCATCTTTCTACAGCAAAATAGGAAGCCTTAGTAGAAGTATGATGACGGTCATGATGGTTACTATGTGCATCTTGTTCATTGGACTGCTATGGCAAGGAAAAGAAAATGAGAGGTGTATTTTTATTCTGAAAAAGATTCTTTAACCTACTAAGGGAGGTAGGAGTAGAGGATGGGGGAAGGTGTATGGCATGAAGCAAGAAAAGGAAGGCTACAGGGAAAGGGCACTACAACAAAGAGAGAAAAAAAGCAAGAGATAGTCTCCGTTATATGCAAACGAGGCAAGACTTGATGGGGGGGATTCAGTAGTGCTAAGGTGTGTGTGTGTGGGGGGTGCAATGTGCGTTTGTGTATATCTGTGTGTATGCTCAGAGTCCAGAACACAATGCTGGGTGTTCTGCTCTATCACTTTTTTTCTCATTTCCCTTGAGACAAGGTTTCTCACTGAACCTGGGCTAGGCTGTCAGTCAGCAAGCCCCAGTGATTCCCGTTTCTGTCCTTCATAGCCCTGAGGTTAAACTGCGCCTTCTTTAAAAAAAAAAAAAACATAGTTGCTGCAGCCTAAACTCAGGTTTTCATTTGTGCTGCAGCTGTCTTTCTAGCCCTTAAATTGTTTTCAGTAACATTTTGATCTCACTAGATTTTATAGATTAAGGAATAATTCAGATACTGAACAGAACCATGTTTCTGTTGTGGCATGCCCACTCTGACTGCCCCCAATGCCCAGTGATTCAGTTAATGACTTATTGGACATTTGGAAAAGTAATAAGTGCAAAGTTAGTGTGAACGAAGGAATAAGTTCCTCTGGGTCATGACCTCTAGCCTTAGAAAACAACTTTATAAAAACTTATGCTACTATAAAATTAAATATGAAGCCTGACATGATATGCAATTTGTTTACTACAAACTGAATGATGAAAAAAAAAACATTTCCATCCTTGGAATAATATTAAAAAAAAATACATTTCCATCCTTGGAATAACATTATTCCAAGGTTTTCAGAAATAATTAAGAATGCCGAGGGAGGAGGATGGCTTCAGTTCAGCCTGGGTAGCTGAACACAATATTATTTATAAATAGAAAGAGGTGGTAAGGAAATAACTTAGTTTCATATTTTCCAATATTATGTAGATTTAAATGTTTTCTATGGGTAATAATTACCACATGCTGGATCTATAATTAAAGCAGAAGGTGTTTTGGAATAGAATATATGTTAAAAGCAACATTTCATTAGTGGACTTCTCAACCTAGGAAATGATATTTATGTGGCACATTGGGACAGACTGGAGAAAATCTGAGTACTTGGTGTGTAGAACTAATGGAAGATGATTTCCTTACAGGATACAGTTATAATAAGAATATAAAGTACAATATTTTAATAATATGAAAATCAAATATAGATAACTTAAAATCAATAAATGACTATAATTTTATTAAGACAACTTATCTTGAGTTTATATTTGAAGTTAATGTGCCATTTTCAATAAAGTCCTTTAACAACATTTTGAGCTTATTAGTTTGTATGCAAAACAGAATAATTCAGACACTATACAGAACTGTGTCTATATTATGGCATATAATATATATATATATATATATATATATATATATATATATATATACATTTTGCAGTATAAATTTTTTCATACTTTTGCCAAAAATAAAATATGTTTATAAAGTAGAGACAGAAATGACTGAAGTCATTTCTAAAACCAGTCAAAAATTATAGCCTTTGGTTATTTGATTTAAAATAATATAATATTTTCTTGTCAAATTAACTATAATAATTTCATGTGAAAAAATTTATAGATACAGGATCCACCTGATTTTATATACAAAGTAGTATAAAACAATATTTAATGTATAAATTAAAAAATAGGGAGATTGACAGCTTTATCACAAATAGAAGTGTATTTAACATATTTAAGTATTTAACATATGAGAAGACTGATATTGGAGAGACCAAGTGATACTGTGCCTGGTGAGATTGTTACTACATGACAGAAAGGGGCATGCTTGGAGTAGGTTGCTAAAATAAATATTGGCATGGTAGAACTTTTTTCTGTTTGGTTTAGTCACAGACGCTGCTTTCCTTGCATTCCCCAGGGAAGAGGGACACCGATGATTCAGCCAGTTGGAAAGAACCAGTCTGTATAAATGGTAGAATAACAAAGCAAAGCTTGTGCACAAAAATGTTTGAGGGTAGATGAATAATTCTGAAGGACATTTTTTGAACAAATTAGACCAATACTTATTCTCTTGAATTTAATATAGAATTATTAAAATGGAACTAGTAAGCACTATTAAGTTCAATTGCTGAAAATAACTGGCCTTTTCTAATGAAATTAGATCATTCCATTTATTTTATATACAAACATTTAGTAAGAACTTTTCTTTCTTTAGAAAAGATTCTTCAAAGATGTGAATTTACTGAGTGGACTTTTATCATATCCATTGCTTCCAGGAAATGCTGCTAACACCTTTAATCTCAAGCACCAGTGTGTGCTCCTCTCAGAGAACTATTGGCTATTATCTCTGAAGGTCAGTTAACAGGTTCTTTGCTTCCTAAAGGGTGGTCTACATGTCAGCATTACAAGTATCGCTTGGAGCTTATTAGACCTTTACCAGACTAATCCAGGCCTTTACCAGAACTCTAGAAACTACTGTATTTTTATCCAGCTCTTGATGGTTCTAACATAATTAAACTTTGAAAAGCATTGATAATAGTTAACAAACCTTTGTTCAAATGACACTCTTGTATGATCTTCCTAACATATTAGGTAATCAGTAGTCTCCCAAAAAAAGCCCTGTTATGGTTTGAATTGGTGCAAATAGTTACAAAGCCCTTTTGTTTTCTGTTTTGTTTTTGTTTTTATTTGTGGAGACACAGGTTTTAATTTTCCTTGTAGGATCATACTGACAAATTCAGTCAGACTTATTTATGATAGCTCAAGATCTTTATTGTTTAAACACAGATTATTATGTCTTGACTACTTTTCTATTTTATATTAAATATTCCTTATCTTATTGTTCTTATGTCCTTATTAATCAGGTATGATATAATTTTAAACTGATACAGCATGCAGAAATATAGCATGCATAGCTGGTCAAATTTTGTGGTGTCAAAGCAGGGATTTTGCCTTTATTTTGTTTTGTCACAAGGGTGTAAATAGAATTTGTTTTTCTTTTTCTTCCTCAACTAATGGTTGACTAGACTATGTTCCTCGTGCTGCTTTCAAATTATATTTTTGATCTGTGTATATGGGAGAAGGTTTAAGAGTGAAATAAAAACTTTTTTTCTTCTCTTACTGAGTTTCAACCTTACAAGATGTTTGAAATTTTTTATTTTATTACCAAGTGATTTACTCCTAGTTTGGTATTATATTTAAGTGTCAATTACCCATTTGCATCTTCACTCAGTCTTCTAGATTGCTTCTCTGTGGCTGTGATAAAATATTTACCAAAAGAAGCTTGGAGGAGAAAAGGATTTACTTGGCTTACTGGTTGTAGTTTAGCATCAACAGAAGTCAAGGCAGGATCTGAAGCACAGACCACAGACGTGACAGCAGTGAATCCTCTTGCTGTCACTTTGGCTCCCACTCATCATTATTCTTTTTCTCTCAGTTTCTCCCTCTCTCCTTCTACCTCTGAAATCTTATACTTTCATAGCCCAGTTTTCAAGTTCTTATAAAGAGTGAAATATAGATATGTCCAGTACTTTTAGGACCACGGTGTTTGAGTTCATGACACAAACATGTTAGACATTCAGACCTTTTACCCCAACCACAGAAAACCTCCCTCCAATTTCAGTACTACAGACCTAGAGAAAAATGTCACATCTTTGCCTGAGTGGGCAATTTTAGAATTGTTATTTGTCAGGTATAGATTATGTGAGTAATACTGATTTGCTTTGAGTGAGAGGAAAGTATTCTTTACTGACCTGTAGGTACATCATTAGATAAGGTAAGGCCAATTACTCAAAGTAACTGTAACAAAAGTTCCTGTAATAAAAAAGAAAACATATTCAGAAATGTTAACAACAATCACCATGCTTTCTAGCGAGAAATAGAAGATAAAAAATATTCACAAACCAGTTTCCCATTTTTAGTATCTTCCTTCCTGCAGTTCACATATTTAGGCATCATTTGATATTTAAAAGACATTATTAATGTTGAATTAATTAACTTGCATGATGTAATATGAATTTCATTTTTAACAGATTTAAATCATTTTAAGAATACCTGGGCTATGGGATAAAACATGTGTTTGGGAAAAATGTTTTCTTAATCTTCAAAAATTATTTTTTTGAGATTATAATATAATTACATCATTTCTCCTTCCATTTCCTCCCTCTAAAACATTCCATATACCCCTCCTTACTTTCTTCAAATTCATGGCCTCTTTTTCATTGATCATTGTTGCATGCATATAGGCTATAGTCCTAATTATAATCTGTTTAGTCTGTATAATGTTATACCTGTATTTTTCAGAATTGACCAATTGGTATCAGTTGACAAATTGTTGTACTCTTCCCTAGGCAAGATTATTTCTCCTACTCTCAGCATTCCTTAGTTCCCTGTAGTTTTTGTGTAGAGGTGAGACCTCTATTTTACTATGATTTTAGACTTTCATAAAGCTTCAAAATTAGTTACCAGGACTCTTATATACTTTTCACTTCGCTTTCTTAAAGAGAAACATTGTGGGACTAACATAAAATTTAGCTAAAACAGGACACTGATACAATACTGTTAATTAAGCTATAGTTCTTTTCTAGTGTTTCCAATTGTTCTTCTTAACCATTTTATTACCTGATAATCAGTTGATTGCCTCATTGCATTTTGGTTGTTATATCTCTGATTTAAGACATTTCTTTTTTGTCTTTCATACCCTTGACACTTTGAGAAGTATTAATTAGTTCTCATTCCTCAGTTTTGGTTGACTCAACAGGTTCTCATGATTAAGTTGGTGTGATGTAGTTCCATCAGGATATGATGTTGTATTATTTTCCAGCACCTTGTATTAAAAGGTATATGAGCTGGCGAGGATGTGGAGAAAGATGAACACTCCTCCATTGTTGGTGGGATTGCAAGCTGGTACAACCATTCTAGAAATCAGTCTGGTGGTTCCTCAGAAAATTGGACATAACACTACCTGAGGACACAGCTATACCAGTCCTTGGCATATACCCAGAAGATGCTCCAAAATATAACAAGGACATATGCTCCACTATGTTCATAGCAGCCTTGTTTATAATAGCCAGAAGCTGGAAAGAATCCAGATGTCCTTCAACAGAGGAATGGATACATAAAATATGGTACATTTACACAATGGAGTACTACTCAGCTATTAAAAATAATAATTTTTAATAAATTTAATTTAATAAATTTAATTTAATAAATTTAAATAAATAAAAAATAATAATAATTCTAGAAATTCTTAGGTAAATGGATGAAACTAGAAAATATCATCCTGAGTGAGGTAACCCAACCACAAAAGAACACACATGGTATTTACTCACTGATATGCGGATATTAGCCCAAAAGCTTGAAATAGCCAAGATTCAACTAACTGACCAAATGAAGCTCATGAAAAAGAAAGACCAAGTGTGGATGCCTCAGTCCTTGTTGGAAGGAGTGACAGAATGCTCAAGGGAGCAAATATGGTGACAAAGTGTGGGACAGAAAGTCAAGGAGGGGCTGTCTGGAGACCACTCTACCTTGGTATCCATCCCATGTGCAGTCACCAAAGATAGACGCCAATATGGATGTCAGGAAGTGTATTCGGACAGGAGCCTGATGTAGCTGTCTCCTCGGAGGTCTTCCAGAGTCTGACATATCCAGAGGCAGATGTTCACAACTACCCATTGATGTGATCAAGGGTTCCCAATGGAGAAGTTAGAGGACTGAAGGAGCTGAAAGGGTTGGTGGCCCCAAGAGGAGAGCAACAGTGCCAACCAACCAGAGCTCCTCAGGGTCTAAACCACCAGCCTGGGAGCACAAAGGGAGGCACCCATGACTTCAGCTGTATACTTAGGGGAGGATAGCCTTGTCAGGCATGGGTGGGAGAGGAGATCCTTGGTCCCATGAAGGCTGAACACTGAGCGGGGAGGAATTCTAGGATGGGGAGGTGGGGAGGGGGGATAGGTGGGGGCACACTCTTGTGGAGGGAGGAGGGAGGATGGGATAGGGGGTTCCTGGGTGGTGGGGGGAATGGGGTGAGGGGATAAAATTTGAAATGTAAACATAATATCTAATAAAAATATGAAAAAAGGCATATAAAATCAATGCATCTAATTACTGGTATTGCTATACTATATCTGATCTCTTCATTGAGCAGTTGTCTCCATGAACTGTAGAGGTATTATTTTACAAAAGACCATTTCAACTTTAAAATCATTTCCAAGATCACAAGAATACCATAGTAAAGTAGCATTCTTTAAGTGTGGGTGCCCTTGCATTTGAAGAATAGATGTTCAGAATTGAGAGTTCATCTTGGTTGATTTTTCCTTTGATGAGTATGAAGTGTCTTTCTTTATCTTTTTTGATTACTTTTGATTGAAAGTCAATTTTACTTGATATTAGAATGGCTACTCCAGCTTGTATCTTGGGACCCTTTGCTTGGAAAATTGTTTTCCAGCCTTTTACTCTGAGGTAGTGTCTGTCTTTGTCACTGAGGTGAGTTTCCTGTATGCAGAAAAATTCTGGGTCATTTTTATGTATCCAGTCTGTTAGTCTATGTATTTTTATTGGGGAACTGAGTCCATTGATGTTAAGAGATATTAAGGAGAAGTGATTGTTGTTTCCTATCTTTTTAGTTATTAGAGGTGTAATTATGTTTGTGTAGCTATCTTCTTTTGGGTTTGTTGGAAGATCACTTTCATGCTTCTTCTAGGTCATAGTTTCCCTCCTTGTGTTGGAGTTTTTCATCTAGTATCCTTTGTTGGGCTGGATTTGTGGAAAGATATTGTGTAAACTTGGTTTTGTCATGGAATATCTTGGTTTCTCTATTTATAGTGATTGAGAGATTTTTGGATATAGTAGTCTGGGCTGGCACTGTGTTTGAGAGTTTTTTGGATATAGTAGTCTGGGCTGGCACTGTGTTCTCTTAGGGTCTATATGATATCAGTCCAGGATCATCTGTCTTTTAAAGTCTCTGGTGTGAAGTCTGGTGCAATTCTTATAGGTCTGCCTTTTTATGTTACTTGACCTCTTCCTTTTACTGCTTGTAGTATTTTTTCTTCGTTTTGTGCATTTGATGTTTTGATTATTATGTGATGGGAGGAATTTTTTTCTGGCCTAGTCTATTTAAAGTTCTGTAGGCTTCTTGTATGTTCATGGACATCTTTTTCTTTAGGTTAGGGAAGTTTTCCTCTATAATTTTGTTGAAGAGTTTACTGGCTCTTTCATTTGGGAATCTTCACTCTCTATATCTATACCTCTTATCCTTAGGTTTGGTCTTCTCATTGTGTCCTGGATTTTCTGGATCTTTTGAGTTAAGAGCTTTTTGCATTTTGCATTTTCTTTGACTGTTGTGCCAATATTTTCTATGGTATCTTCTGCACCTGAGATTCTCTCTTCTACCTTTTTTATTCTGTTGGTGATGTTTGCATCTATGATTCCTGATCTTTTTCCTAGGTTTTCTAACTTCAGAGTAGTTTCCCTTGGGATTTCTTTATTATTTCTACTTCCAATTTTAGATCCCGGATGTTTTTGTTTAATTCCTTAACCTGTTTGGTTGTGTTTTCTTGCAATTCTTTAAGGGATTTTTGTGTTTCCTCTTTAAGGACATCTACCTGTTTACCTGTGTTCTTCTGTACTTCTTTAGGTGAGATATTTATGTTCCTCTTAAAGTCCTCCATCATCATCATAAGAAGTGATTTTAAATCCTGCTTTTCTGGTGTGTTGGGGTGTCCAGGACTTACTATGATGAGAGAACTGGGTTCTGATGATGTCAGGTAACCTTATTTTCTGTTGCTTATATTCTTGTGCTTACTTTTTGCCATCTGGTTATCTCTAGTGCTACTTGTTTTCACTGTCTCTGACTGGAGCCTGTCTCTCCTCTTATCTTACTTGTGTTAGAACTCCTTAGAGTCCAGCTGTCTCTGTCATCCTGTGATCCTGAGATTCTGGGTGGAAGAGCTCCTAGGACTCAGGCTACCTCTGGAATCCTGAATTCTTACTTCTCTGAATGCAGTGGTTCCTCAGCTACTCTGAGTGCAGTGGTTCCTTTAGGATGGTTCAGGAAATGGTGTCTTCGTGAGAGCAGACCAGCTAGGTGTCTGTCCTAGCCAAAATGCGGTATTTTTACTTTTCTTAAAGACTTTCATCTATTGGTATCTCACCACAACATTATTTCTCTTCCCATTTTATAGACAAGTAAACTAAGTCAAGGAAGGCATGCCATCTCAGTTCTCATAGTTAATGTGACAGAATTAAAGCTTAAATTTAGATCTGCTATGCTTCTAGGCTCCATCAAGTGGAATTGATTGATTGATGTATAGTATTCCGAGAAGTGGAATAAGGAGTTTTTTCTCTGCTCACCAGCACCATTACTTATGACAGCTCTGGATATTGCAGTGTCCTCCTCAGTAAGTCAGGAGAAATAATACTTCTTACTATTTGTGAAAACTGAATGTGACTAAATAATGCACATTGCTTAGAACAATACTTGGTATACCGTAAGTATCTAGTAAGGCTGGCTGCCACATCTTGGGTTCTCGTTTAAGAGTAATTTCTGAGTAATTTTAGAAGCACTTTCCTCTTGGGTGTGTGAGTATCAACGCCCATTGTTGCTTCAGTAAGACTATCTGGTTGGCATTTGTGTGCAAAGCAGTAGAGGCCAGTGATTTTAAAATGGCTTGTTATTTACACAGTAGTGCTCTATATGCTTGGAACACTTGTTTTCCTCTCTCCTAGGTATAGGAAACAGCAATATAGAAACTTTAATAAATATGTGCCAAGGTCGTAAGAAACTGTAAACAGCCCTTACACATGGCTACCCCTACTATACTAAAGGATCTCCTGCTCCTCCTACTCTTCAGCCTCCTCTTGCTCCTCTTTCTTCTTGACTGTTTAAATCATTATTGTCTTCTTTTTCTCTAGTTTTGTTTCACATCACCCTCCTTTTTTTTTTTTTTTTAATTTTCTTCCATTTCAAATGAACAGCCTGCAGCCTGAGGTTAGTTTCTACCATTAGGCTAACTGAATTAAAGAAAATGCCACTGAGCACAGAGGAAAGATAGGATGATTTCTCAAAGAAAATAAGTATACACATATAAGCCCCCGAGAGCCAATTAGCAAGATGATCATAAAATGAAAACAAGAATTTGCTCATGTCTTATGATCAGGGCACTGTCCCTTGCACAAGCAGAAATGTAGATCATAAAATTTTTAAAGCTTGTCAATATCAAACATTTAGCATCTGTATGGAAAGTTATATTTTTGCTGAAGAATGTGCACAGCTAGATATAGGGTATTTATTATTAGCAGAAATATATGCTTCCAACTAGCCAGGCACTCTGAGAACGATGTCCCAGTTACCACTCCACACATCTATTTCATTCTTATTGTGTTTGCATTCTGGAGAACTAGATAACAGAATATATATGTAATAGTTTACATTAACTAAATGTAGCTTCCCGTTCTGGCCCTATGTAGAGAGATTCAAGAAAAGTAACAACTTTGCAACTGCCCAATTTTAGAAAAATATGACAGCCAACCTAAACCATACATTTCTAAGTATTTTAAGCCTGAATCATATATATTTTCTGTCTGTATAGTACAGTTATTTGGTAGCATTCAAATACTGATGCTCTGGCCATAAATTCCAATATGATTTTTATTTATGTGACTTAGAACATGTTAAATTATTCTTACATTGAGCATCTAGGAATGTGTATTGCTATACATGAATCAAATTCACTTAACAATTGACATCTTGTTATAACTTTCCACAATATATGAACATAGATTATGTCCAGGAATAAGTGAAGCAAATAATTTTAACAACACTTCCATTTCTTGCATATTTCAGGGAAAGAAAAATATTACTTTAGGATTTCTTCTTAATTATTAGGATTCTCTATTGAATTTTGGTAGGGTACTGATCTTGTTTAAATTCTCTCAGAGTGTTGTAACACCTAGTACCTCAATGATATTCTAATTGATTCAATGGCTTTATGAGAGATGAACGTGAAGGAAAAGTAAATCTGGTATTGAACTGTTTCCCTTGGTTGAACCAGCGCCATATAGAAAAAGCTAAAAGAGTTACAAGTTCAAGCTACCTTATCCTTTGTAGATTCAGAAAGAGAAACTAGAGAGACATATCAGGAGGAAGTCCTCTGTTCTTGTGTTTCTGGCTTATGTCATTTCTGTTCTTATAGAAATTACGTGCATTGAGACAATGACATGCCAATAAATCTGTGTAGCATGCTTTTTTTCCTGGTTTGCTGTTAGGCATTTAGAATGGTAACTAATGATATTCTAGTCCTTTCTTTCTCTCTGATAATTGGTAGTACCAATAAAAGTAAACTAAGTAATATCTCAGTACTTCCTCTTTCTACAGATCTTACATTGGCTTAGTCTCACAAAAATATGCAAGGGAGCTACTATTACAATCCATTTTTTAAAACTGGAATTTAGGGTGATTTAAGTATTTCTTAAGGCTAAGATATCTTTAGCTCAAACTTGAGAACACTGTTGTCTTGAATTTGTATCTGTTGCTGTGATAAAAGCAACTTACAGCTCCAGATTACAGTCCATCATTGTAAAGAAATCAAGATGTCAGGACCTTGCACCTACAATCAAGAAGCAAAGAGAACCAACATACACATAATATATGTATGCATATACCCTGATCATTTTCCCCACTCTTATACAGTTTGGAATCTCTTCCTAGTTAATGGTGCTACAAAGAGTAGGTGAATCTTCCCACTTTGATTAATGCAACGAAAATGAGCACCCCCATGTAGATATGCCCAAAGACCAATCTAATATAGAAAATTCTTCATTGCAACTCACTTTCCATGTGATTCTAGATTCTTTCAAGTTGGTATTTACAATTAACCATCTCAATTAACAATGGATTCTGACCTTCTAAGCACCAATGAGTTCTGTTTATTATCAATATCATGCTAAATGACAGCAAGAGTGAAAAAGTGTATTTAACCAAAAGTGAAGTCTGCAGTTTTTCTTCTTTGTGAACAATATGATGTTTAGCAGCTGAGTCAGACAGGAAATCTGACAGAGCTGAGAGGCCTAGGGCAAAAGTTGGCAGGCTCAGTTTCCTCCCTGCTTCCCAGAAGCATCTTATTCTAGTATGTAATGAATCTGCAACTCAGTAATCCTGACATCTGGGCTTTTGTCTAGGTTCTGGAGCAAAACAAATTTATATGGTTTACTTTATTCTGTTCCTAAATTGTGGGTATTTTCATTTATATGCACTTAATGGCTCCCAAAGCAGGTCCATTGTGATTCATACATAGTTACATAGGTACATTCATAGTTCATAGCAAAGTTTTCAGTATGTGATTCAATTTCTGTATAAAAAAAACCCATTTGTGAAATTCTTCGAAATTTCACGGAAATTTTTGGGTAACTACACAAATAAATACACAAACACCTTTGGGATATGTGATGAGTACTAGATACTGCTGGTTGTGCAAGGTTCCTGTGGTCTGTCGTCCTTGGGTCTAATTTCCATAACAAAAACCCCAAACTTATATAGAACTCAACATAAGAAAAAAGTTCTTAAAAACAAAAGAAAAAACAAAAACAAAACCATCTTAGCCATTCGTCTTTAACTGAGAGCACCTATACCTACTTCTGGTGGCAAATTCAGAGCATGAATAGTGAAGTGATAAAGATTTAAAATCTAAAGACTTATGTAATTCCTTACTTCTCACTAGAAGGAAGTAATGTTCTTACTGTCCAGCACTAACTGGGTTCTTTTGGACTGCTCTCTAGATCTCCAGGTGCTGTAAATTGATCATTCTTCCAACAGGTCTCTGTTAACCTGTGCATCCCCTCTCTGACTTTCACTCTTCTCTCCACTTGAGAAACATACTATTTCTTAGTCTGGAATCCTAAGCTTTCCAATTTGGCACCACCTCGTAAATGTCCATAGCCTCATCATTTTTCAAAATTCCCAGCATTCCTTAGGATTCCTTTTCAATGTTTGTTTTGAGAAATGAGCACTAGTCTTTTTACTATGTGTGTCCTAGAGGAGGTGATTGGGATATAGCATGGGTCGGGGAAGGAGGGAAGTTGGCTAGCATGAAGTTTTCTACTTGGTATGGCAAAATAATTTCTAAGTGTTCAAAAAATTAAGTTTTCTTTATTATAAAATTTCTCCTTGATTTACATAAGAAGCCCATCTGCCAGTTGTTAACATGATTTGACTTTTTATGACACAAGAATGATTTGCTACTGAGTTTCTGTTTTATTACAAACCACTTTACAGTTTATGTGACCTTGGAATCATTTTTTCTTATTCTTTAATCTTTTTGTACACTCCAGACTTTATCCCTCTCCTGGTCCACTCTCTGACTGTTCCATATTTCATACCTTCTCCCCCTACCCCTGTATCCAAGAGTATGTCCCACCCACTACCCCCATCCCACGATATCTCCCCACTCCCTGGGACCTCAAGTCTCTTGAGGATTAGGTGCATCCTCTCTGACTGAGTCCAGACCCGGCAGTCCTCTGCTGTATATGTGTTGTGGGCCTAATATCAGTTGCCGTATACTGCCTGGTTGGTGGCTTAGTGTCTGAGTGATTCCAGGGATCCAGGTCTTCCTACAGGGTCATCCTTGTCTTCAGCTTCTTTCAGCTTTTCTTTAAGTCAATCACAGGGGTCACCAACTTCTGTCCATTGGTTGGGTGTAAATATCTGACTCTTTCAGCTGCTTGTAGGGCCTTTTAGAGGGCAATCATAATAGGCCCTTGTTTGTAAGCACACCATAGCATCAGTAATAGTGTCAGGCCTTGGCACCTTCCCTTGAGTTGCATCTCAATTTGAGCCTGTCACTGAACCTCCTTCTCCTTGGGTTCTTCTCCATTTTTTCCCCTGCAGTTCTTTCAGACAGGACTAATTCTGGGTCAGAGTTATTAACTGTGGGATGCAATGATCTTAGAATCTTAAATAACCTTAGCCACTGAGTCTCTCTAATTTTTTACTTTCTTCTTTACATGTGGACAGGAATAGACTATACTCATTTGTTGTGTGGAAAGATGACATTTCGAGATATTATCCAGATTTCCTCAGGCTCCTTTTCTGTTCAGTCAACAGCAGGTAACACTTCACAGAAGATGCAGGCTTTATTCCAGGAACACAAAAAGAAAATAAGCAGTCAGTGTTCAGCCTTTGAATCTCTAAAAATAAAATTTATACCTCACTGCAGACACAGAATCTACAAAGTCAAGGGTATTGATTGATATTCAAGATATGTTTTCTTTTTGGGTTGCAAGAGGCCAAGTCCCAAAAGGAAGCCAGTCATACGGTTTATGTGATAAACATCATACTGGAAAAAGGATAGATGGAGAGCTAGATTGCTGTATCCTAGAGACAGAACACAGGTTGCCTAGGCCAGCAAGAAGAGTTATTTTGAAGAAAAGTAACCCATCCATGGAAGTATGCAGTTGCAGCCCCTGTCCTCATCAGACCAATGTCTACTGCAAGGCACAGTGACTGAGCTTCCTGTTGTTAGAGGATTTAGAAAGAATTCTATGTAAGCAACAACCAGAAATCATAAGCACTGGATCTTTTGAGGAGCCATACAATTTATTTAATACTCTTCAGCATATTGACTGAATAGCAGACCTAAAAAGAGGTGCTAACCCTGGCTTCCAATTTGCTTCTCTGCTCCACAGCACAGTGCCGTGGGAGGAATTAAAAAAAAAAAAAAGAATGAGCTTAGACAAGAGAAAGCATAAAAGGCTCTCTTGAATCTTGATTAGACTTTCAGTTAACATGGTGACTGTTGAGGTGTACATTACTAACTGAATCTTGGGAATGGCAAAGAGATGAGCAGAACGTTTAAACTCAAATTAGGACTTCAGGAAGCACCAGAAATTTTGGGTACAATGGCTAATTTCCAAATAACAGGAAAGATGATTTTAAAAGTAGCTGATGAAAGACAAAGAATGCTTAGTGATCCATTGCACTTACACACATGCCCAAAAACATGCATGTATGCATATGCACACACATATACCATGTACATATCAAATACACATATGCACACATACATGTACACATACATATGAGCATGAGCATGCATGCACACACACATTGTAAATACACAAACATATATACATACATACATACTAATACATGTATACATACATACATGCATTCAGAGACCACAATACTCCTTTAAAATTTTAATGCTGCTTGTTAAGGAAGTAGAGAAAGGAAAATCTTTACATTTTCTTGAGCCTAAAACTAAAACAATAGTAATACTTTGAGTTTTCTTGGACAAACTTGTTCAAGTTTATCATTTTAAAAATGAAATATAAAATTATGACAAAATGACATACTTATTTATAGAAACATAAAGCCCTATTTTTTAAACCACTGCTTCTTTCTTGGATGTGTGTTTTGGTAGGTGTTTGCACATGTGTACACTAAGGTGCTCTGCTTTGATATTCTAATTAACTGGCTTGCATGTTGTTTGTACCCTTCTCACATCTTTGAAAAAATTTGCACCAAGGAGTTGCTGTAGCGTAACATCTCTGCATCACACCACATGCAAGTGGCAGATAGGTCATTTTGAATGTCTCATCTATATATAAAGAAAAAACGGATGAAACCAAGGCCGTTCTGGCTGAACAAGGACGAGAGACCAGTGTGGAATATCTTAGTGAAATTGAAGTGAGCTTATAAAAAAAAAAGCCATTTTGAAGTTATTGTTCTCACTGTTGTACTGAACATGTTTCAGAATAGTATATTAATCTGTATGTGGAAGATATACATTTTAAATTCTTATTCTTGATTCAAAACAAACCAAAACTTTCAAGTAATGCTCACCAATAAGGTCCCTTGGAGTTTTGATGCTCTCCAATTCTTTGCTATACTGAATTAAAATGGGAAACTGAAAGCAAATAACCATTTTTAATTTTTTACTCTGGCATATGGATACTGAGCAGCTAGCTCTGCTTCATTCATTTAGCCATTCACTCATTCATTTATTCATGTACCACTAAATATTTATTAAATATCTAACATTGGGTTGGATTTGTGAAGACAGTCTTCCTGCCTTCTTTCAAAAGTATTATTTTAGTTATGGTAGAACCAAACACAACTGATTAAAAAATAAAAGGTCAATGAAATAAAACGAGATCATTCTTAATGGTGTTCTGCTATACTCACAGATCAGTGCCTAGTAGCAATGGGAGAAGACGTAGACACCCATAGCTAAGCAATAGAACCCCACGAGAACCCCACAGACTAGGGAGAGGAAGAACTGTAGGAGTCAGAGAGGTTGACAATACCAGGAGAACATGACCCACACAATCAATTAAGCAGAGCTCACAGTGGCTGACAGAGACTGAAGTGGCAACCACGGAGCCTGCATGGATTTGCACTAGTCCCTATGTATATATACTGTGGTGGTTTAGTTTGTGATTCTTGTTGAACTCCTAACATAGGGAGTGGGCATGTCTCTGACTCTTTTGCCTGCTTTCAGGACCCTTTTACTCCTAAAGTTGCTTTGCCTAGCTTTGATATGGGGTTTTATGCCTTGTCTTATTGCATCTTGCTATACCTTGTTCAGTTGATATTACTGGGAGACTGCTCTTTTCTGAAGATAAACAGAGGAACAGTAGATCTGGAGGAGTATAGGTCTGGGAGGGGACCTGTGAGAAGTAGGGGAAGGAGAGGCTGGGGTCAGGATAAGAGAAAACTAAACACACACACACACACACACACACACACACACACACACACACACATTTCCTAACTTCTCATTCTTCCATCCATCTTCTCCCAAGTTCCCTCCTATCCTCTCAAATTGATGGTCTCTTTTTCTTTTATTATGTTTGCTTCACACACATGCTTGCATATGTGTGTACACACACATACACACACATATGTATGGCATGCTGAGTTTGATTTTGTTGTTTATGTCTATATGATTTCAGGGTTGACCATTTCATATTGAACAACTAAGCAGGAATCTCAATCCTTGGAGAGGCTAGTATTCTCAGCACTTATCAGTTGCTATAGTTCTTTATCTAGGAATGAGACTCCTTGAAATTATTCCCCCTTTCATATTAGAATGTAGTTAGGAATTATGTTGAAAGTGGCTAGTTTCTCTTCTAAAATAGATTACTTCACTAGTCATGCTCCTTGTTGTTATGGTTGACTCAGTTGTCACAGCTAGATAAGATTATTGATTGTTCTTTTCCCTTGGCTGCCTGCATAGTTCTTTCAGGAACTTAAACTGCCTGACACTATTAATGATACTCCCCATGCTTGCAGACTGGAACCTACTATAACTTACCCTTACCAAGTAGCTAATGGAAAGAGATGCAGAGACTCACACTCAAACATTAGATGGAGTTTGAAGAAATCTTAAGAAAGAGTTGGGAGAAATTCAACTCTTTAGGAACCCAAAGAGGACAGGGACTCCACAGGAAGATCAACAGTCAACTAACTTGGACCCATGGGGGCTCCCAGAGACTGAATCACCAACCAAAGAGCAAGCACAGGGTGGACCTAGGCCTTCTGCACAAATGTAGCTTGGTCTTCATGTAGGTCCACCAACAACTGGAGTAGGGGTTGTCCCTGAGTCTGAAGCTTGCCTGCCTGTGGATCCTGCACACTTAAACAGACAGCCTTTTCTGGCCTCAATGGTAGAGAATATGTCTTGTCCCTACAAACTTGATGTGTGTGTGTGTGTGTGTGTGTGTGTGTGTGTGTGTGTGTGTGTG
>JANHMN010000014.1:316597-436109 GCA_030674055.1 Rhabdomys pumilio | reverse complement strand
TGTGTGTGTGTGTGTGTGTGTGTGTGTGTGTGTGTGTGTGTGTGTGAGTTTGTGGTGTTCTTTGACACCCAGAGGGGGCTTCTCCTTTGCAAAAGAGAAGGGGAAGGTGGAATGGGTGTGAAATCTGGTGAGAGGGTACTGGGAGGAGAGGAAGGACTGACATTGTGTTGTCAAGTGAATAAATAAAGTTAATAATAATATGTTTTCTATAGTTATATAATAAATTTTAGTAACTTTCACCATCTCATTCTTCTTTTATCCCTCCTACTCTCTCTGAAGTGCTTCTTCTCACAAGCCTCCCCTCCTGCTCTCATGCCTTCTTTTTGTGTGTAAACTACTGGGTTTTAATAAGAGTTTCTTAACAGAGAAGAAACAGGAAGTTATTCACTGGAACAAAGGTAACCAATTAGTGGCTACACCACTGAAGAAAATAATAGCCCTCCTCCAACAACTGTTAATTTTTAATAAGTTTATAGAGTGAGGCAAGACTCCCCTCCTGTGGAGTAGGCCTCAAAACCAATCAGAAGCACATGACCACTCCTATGCCCTGACAGTGTTGCTGCCTTTTGTGTATTTGTGTCAGTGCAGTGCTTAAAATCTTGAAGGTATTGATGGATTTAATCCCTTCTGGAATGGAGTTCTTGGTGGAGTTATTCCTTTTGTGGAACTAAAATGATGGAATTCAGCAACTATAACTTTCCTAGGTTGTTTATATTCACCCAAGGAAGGAGTTTGCTCTTCTATGTGGGCCACAAAATCACATACTAATAAGAAAGGCAGGAAGCAGGATCGTGAACACACACTAATAAGAAAGGCAGGAACAGGATCGTGAACACATACTAATAAGAAAGGCAGGAACAGGATCCTGAAAGAATCTTTGTTTGTCACCTACTTGGATCACGTGCCATTTAAAAATAAAGACATTTATCTACTAAAATCTATATTCTTATAATAAAAAGTGAAGAAAAAGAACATCTTTAATTTGAATCAAATTATACATAGTTATATCAATTACTACCTCATGCTTGTGAGGAAAACCAGCAGTTCTTTGTCCTCCCCATGGACCTCATTTCTATGTACTTCTGATCATCTTTATACTTTCGTAGCTTTCAGTATGTTATCTCTTTATCTCCAAATTGTTTTCATTTGCAGGTACTTTCAGTTTTAGTCATTATATAGCTTACTGGCATTTATGCCTGTTCTTCATGTTATGTTGCAGTTCTCAGGTTATGATAAAAATAAGATCCTCAAGGTTATTTTTTTTTTGAGTCTTAAACTCAGCATAAATAGAGAATCAAAAATGTCATTTGAGAGCTTGAATGCAGTTGAGGGGCAATGTGCTTGTCCACATGTACAAGACATGAAGAAAATCCAAATAAGTACATTTTCCCATTAATTTTCACCACTATTTGTATATGTGAATCCAATTTTAATCCTGCTGGCATCGACTGAGTAGAGTCACTAATTTTATTTAAGGAAGTATGGAAGTAGGAAAATAATTCCTCTCTGAGAATATTTTCCATATTAACTTTATTTTGTCTATGTGCTTAGTCCACTGATGTGCAGTGACATTTAATATAATACTTATAGAAAAAATATAAATAAAGTAAGGTGTGTTTCAAAGAAATACAATTTATTGGTAAAATCAAGAGTGTTACAATATAAAATGTAAAATGTCAGTTGTGGGCATATCACAGTAACTGAATTATAAGAGGCTCAGTGGCCATGTTCAGCTGAATGTGCATGTGGTAATTCTTCCAAAGTGTGTATGGCTAGGATTCATAGGCTCTTTCAAGTCCCTAACCTTAGCTAATTGCTTTTGTGGATTGATCTTAATAGGAGAAATGCTTAAGCAGTGAATCTTTCCTCATGTTGGAGTCACTCAAGCTCTCACTTCAACACAGAAAATACAGTTTAGTAAATTATCCAGATGTCTTCATCTGCAAAGAACTAAGCGAATAAAAAGGTGCCATTGTGGTGTTGGGTAGAACTAAACAGCAAAGGGTTTGTTCTGAATTATCTAGATACTTTCCTCAAAATATCTCTCCAATATAAATTCATAGAAATAATTTTGGCTTTCTTTAGTTTTTTAAATATGTTTTGTTTGTTCCACTATTAATATAAGACAAGTCCTTGGGGCTAGTAAAGCCAGCTGTCTGTATGTTGCCCCCACCCCCCCAAAAAATAAAACCTCTAAATTCCTATGCCCTTAGTATGGCAGACATATCATTGTTACTTTATAAATCTTGATAACAGTCATATGAGAGAGCATTATCAGACACACATAAGAACCAAGAAAACGAAAGCCATAGAGGTTAAAACCTCTGTCTGAGATCTGACATGAATAAGGTCCTCAGACTAGATTGGAACCCAATTCCAGAGTTAATGACCCTTTAAAAAGATATATTGGTATTGACTGTCAATAGTTTTAGCAGAACAGTTGTACATTTCAGTTCAGCCATCTCACAGTGCCATAATTCTTACTATTAAAATAATCAATTTGTGAATTATATTTCTTTCAAGATTATTGTATTTCTCAACTATTCTGCAGATAACAATTGAAATTATTTCAGGTAGCCCATTGACTCTGAATTAATACTGAACCATAAAAGATGTAGCAGCCTTTGTATCCTTTCAATGACCATCAGCAAGAATCACTGGAGCTAGGATGCTTTTAAAATTGCTGCTAATCTCTTTGCCAATAGAAGAAAAAAGGCATTTGGCTTAAAGCCATTTTGGAAAGCAGCAAAGTATTTATTTAATTGGTCTTCTATTTATGACAATTGATACTAATTTTTTCTTGTGTTAATGATATGAATTTTGTTTTTAAATTGATTTAGGGTAAAAATAAAATTAATTAAAATAAATAAATTTTAAAAGAATAATAAAGTCATATGACAGTGGTATACAGTGAATAGTAGTATAAGCCACAGCAAGAAAGCCAACCCTGAAGATGAATGATTTGAAATACTACCACTAAGGAGCAGGTGTAAGACACTCTGTACCTCTATTAGACAATGATCAAGCCCAGATCATTTTCAAGAAAAGGCTTCCTTTGGCCATCTCTGAAGAGTGAACCAGAAATGAAAAATAGTGTTTTCTAGAAAAGTAATGGTGAACTAAAAATTATTCATATAAGCCTCATTTTCAGTAATTAAATGTTATCATAAACAGAGTGACCAATAAATAATTTCCATCTCAGGCAAACTATAAAATAACCTTTGAAAACAAAGCCAAGTTCTTTATAACAACACAAGGATAATAAATGTCCACATGATTCCAGCAATTAAGAGTCACATTTGAGGAGACTAACCAATAATAAGCATATAATACATTGATGATTTCATTGCAACATCCGAGAAGGGTTTTTCCTCTTATTTTTCCTCTTAACCTTTCTCTTACCATGCAGACAGGCAATTAAGGCTATATCTTGTTTAACACTGTCAAAGAAAGAATACACACTTCACACAAGGCAAATGTACCAGATTCAAAGCTTGGTGATTTTATGCCATTAGTTATCTTTCTATACCTGTTACATGCTGACACTTCTAAGATGAACAGTTCCTTGAGGATAGAGTTTTGTCTGCTACAGGAATTTGTGATAGGCAATCCTTACTTGCTGACTAAATTAATAAACCTCACTATCCAAGTTTTTGAAAAATCATCTCATAAAGAAATCCTTACGTGGGATTTTTTCACTCTTCCCTAACTTATAAAACAGTTTCTAGTCTACACTGTGACTCAGCAGTACTTCTGTGAATATGGGTTGTCACTATGAAAATTAGCAATGCAGATGAAACTGCTGATCCTACAGGTACCATCATGAAGTTCATGAAGTGACTTCACTGTACCAAAATGACTTTGAGGTGGTTAACTTTTAAAACTCTTACTGTTAATTCTGATATTTCTCTTTTTAAAACCTGATTTTGGCAACTTATTTTTAAAAATTAGGAGCACTCTCTGATGAAGTGGTTTATGTGTCTGAGCTTAATTCAGGGGTTTTGTCAGGCCTATGCCAGCTATGGATAACCATTTTCTTTATATTGGAGCCAGTATTTCTAGATCCATGACTTGTGAGTAAGAGAGAGGCTTAAATAGTATCTACATCCCAATTTATTTAAAAAATGCATTCATCCTTCAGTTTGTGTTCCCTTCTCTGGTTACTTCTTAACTTGGGAACTATTTCCCTGAAACATTTGATTTCTTACACAACTGAGTGGTCCAATCTCCATACGTTCTGCTAACACATTTCATTTTGTCATAGCAAACTTGCTTGAGTGTTTGACTCTTATTAACATAAAAATCCACCTCTGCTAAAAAGCTGACATATTACTTTCTACTTGTTAGTTTAGTTTAACATGGAAGGATTTCCAATTCTTTCTCAATGATGATGAGTTTTGGTGATTGTGATAGACCTATCACATGCCCACTGGTCTTTATACTGCACTGAAAAGAAAACTAGAGCACTTCAGAGAACATGCAACGTTCTGCAGGCTTTGACTCTTGCTCACCTGCATTCTAATTTTGTATCATGATCTCTGCTCTGACTGAGAATCCCCCAGCAAGTTTATTTTCCTTTCACCAGTGCTTTAATACCCTTGTCATCCAGATTCTTTCAGTTCTCTTCTTATATGCTTTTAATCTACCTGAGATATCTCACTGATGCCTCTTTGGAGCACATTATTTAGGTTCCACTGCCCATTTATGTTAGCCTCTTGTCACATAGTCCATTCTTGATGGCATTTGCCATAACATAAAACTATATTAGTTTTTTCTTAATTATTGTGTCTTTTTTTTTTTTTTAAAGATTTGTGCTGGTAAATTCCTAGGCCTAGTTAGAGGCAGTATCTAAAAAAGCATAGCATCAGTACTTGCTTGTGAAATAAATACAAGAAAGAATTATAACACTGAGTTCTCCAGCTGGGAAAAGCTAAATCAGAGGAGATTGGAACAAGCTGGCACTTAGGAGATGCCACTGCTGACAACTCCCTGACTCCTGAATCTAAAATGAAAAAAAAAATGAGAAGAAAGAGCTGAATGTGACAGAGGAGAATTTTCCTTTATTTTGTGAACAAAGGATAATGAGGAACCTGATGATCAGGAGGAGAGGCAACATACTCACTAACGACTCTGGGATGAGACTTAATTTCTACTAGCATTCTTCTTGAAGATGGTAGAGGATAGAAACCTAAATTCTATGTGAATTCTTGATTTAAATAAAACCTTTTTTTTTTTTTTAAATAAAACATTGCTTTAAAAGTTAAACATACCTATATATGTTGTCATTTTGTGACCTGCCTTCCATGATTACTTTTGACCTCTGCACAGGTTTCCCAGACGCAAAATCTCATAAAGTGGTAATAATGTTTAAAACTCCCTACCACTACTCCCTCCATTTGGCTTAATTTCCTCAAGAAAGTCAAGACCATTGTTTTAAGGCTTATCTTGCAAATACACATGGTTACAAGCTTTGTTTTTGATGTACCCAGTTTATTTTATTCATCAATTTACCTAAGAAGCTGTAATATGTGCTCTGTGCCACTAACTAGTGATAAAATCATAAATAATATGGACATATTCTTGTAGTTCTTGAGCTTCTGTCCCATTAGGGATTTAGATGGGTATCAGAAAGATATCCATATAGCATGATAATGTTTTTCTTAATTTGACCTTCTCCATCACTTCTTATTTTTCAGTATTTTATTGTGAAAATATTTATTGAATATTTTATTTACATTTCAGATGCCATCCCCTTTCCCCACTTCCCCTCCCTAGAAAAACCCCTATGCCACCCCCACTTCTACGTTTTGTTTTATACTATTTTTTTAAATGTTAATCAAAGGCTTTATAAGTTTGGTAATGCTCAATATCAATCAGAAGTGTAATCCAATACTCAACCTAGATATATCAACTATTTTTGGTTGGCTAGGACATGCAAACATCCACCTCTATGTCCCCCCCTCTTGTCACCTAGCTCCTCCTCTCCTTCTCCTCCTCTCATTCCTCCTTATCTTCCTCTCCTTACTTCCCCTCACCTTAGCTCCTCCTATATATCACTGTTCCTGTTAAAATAAAACTTTTCTCTTAGAATACAATTAGAGCATAACTATACCAATTTGTGTCAGTAAGGTACAAGATAGACCTAATACCCAGTCCATCATTTTGTTGACTAAACTGAGCCTCTGTCGTCCCTCCTAACCAAAAGACTTAATTCTGAACCTGGCTTTTTTTTCCTAGCTTTAGAATGAATGGCATCTGAAAACCATCCTCTCAAACTTTTTTCTCAAAGTAAGTAGTCGGGATTGGCGATGAGACTACAAGTCTTCAACCCTGTCAGAAATCCAGAATGACTGAGTTAACTAAAATTACGTGAAGCACCAAGCATAGCTTCTAGAACTTAGCCAAATTATAGAGACCACTGAGCACCTGGACAGTTCCTATGCTACAGGACATTGGAGCATTTGTTCTTCAGACTTCTGGCCCAGGATCATCTGACAGACTAAGTGATGCAGAATTATTAAGGACTGATTACTCTGTCTTGGCAGATATAATCAGTCGACTATTCCAAAAATGTGCCCTATTCTGGGCACTGATTTGTCTGTAGATGAAAAGAGTCAATTCTTGCCTAGTGGCTGTCTCATCACAACTGGAGTAACTCCAAAGATGCTCAATTTCTTCTTAGAATCCAAGAAAGGAAGCTGTCGGGAGCAGACAGGTCTCTCATCAAAATGGACATTAATACAGAAATGTTTGTAAAGTCAATTCTGTGGACTTCTGATGTTTTGAAAACCAACTATCCATGTAAGGCAATCTGGACTATTGTTTGTTAACTCCTGTCGGCTAAACAAAATATAGAAAGCACCCTAACAATAAACTCAGAGCCATGAATTTGCTATAGGCCCTTAACTCACAAGCTAACCATCTCACATCAGTTTCAAAAGTTAAAGAAGAACTGGGTCTAAGCCTTGTATTCCTAAATGTGTTATATAGGCACAATGCCTATGAGAGTAACAATATTAATCTCACTTCATATCAGTAAGAAGCTCATACCAATAAAAACCTTAAATTTGAAATCAAAGTAAGTTTTGTACCATTTAAGGAATTATAACTTCATCTTAATAACAATTATACATATTTCTACGGATAGGTTATGGCTATGCAATAAATCCTAGGTAATCTTCCCTGTTCCAACAAAACCACTATTTTTCCCTAGAGAGACAGCCCTATATTAACCACCTTAGTCCCCAAGCCCAGGGAATAGGGGCGCCGACTCTTCATTAACTTTTTCAAGCTGATTATGAGCATTGAGATATTAGAAGAGGGGCAGGGGGAAGAATAAATTGATAAGCCTCTGATGTCTGTGTCTTCACTGCATCCAGGTGCAATTCCAGGACATCAGAGGTTTGAGCAGGTCTGCTCCACTCACTTGATGAGTAGATACACTGAGGCTGTGTATTCTGCAATATACAATTCTCAAAACAAATTTTAGTATCAAGATAAATTTTTGCTTGAATTCTGGAATCTAGTCTTCTGGCAGCCTGCCTCTGTCATGTCTAATCCATATAATTCTGGGACTTTCTATGAGGGTGTACTCCCACCATTCTCCTCTCTGTTCTCAAATTCCCCAACACTAGGATATCCAAACTTTCAGGCACCAAGACCCTCTACTTCCACTGATGCCTAACCCCTTACCTCATCCCTCCTCCTCCAATTACTATGAGGGTATGCTCCCACCATCCTCTCATTTCCACCTCCCTGCTCTTGAAATTCCCCAACACTAGGGAATCCGAACTTCAGGTGTCAAGGCTGTCCACTTCCACTGATGCCTGGCAAGGCCACCCTCAACTACCAATACAGGTGGAGCCATGGGTTCCTCCCTTTGTATTCTTGGGCTTGAGATTTTAGAATGGCTACTCCAGTTTGTTTCTTAGGGTCATTTGTTTGAAAAATTGTTTTCCAGTCTTTTACTCTAAAGTAGAGTCTGTCTTTGTCACTGAGGCGGGTTTCCTGTATGCAGCAAAATGCTGGGCCCTGTTTATTTATCCAGTCCATTAGCCTATGTCTTTTAATTGGGGGACTGAGTCCACTGATGTTAAGAGATGTTAAGAAACAGTGATTGTTGCTTCTTGTTATTTTTGTTATTAGAAGTGAAATTATGTTTGTGTGGCTATCTTCTTTTGGGTTTGTTGGAGGAGGATTACTTTTTTGCTCTTTCTAGGGTATAATTTCCCTCCTTGTATTGAAGTTTTCCTGCTATTATCCTTTGTAATGCTTGGTTTGTGGAAAGATATTGTGTAAATTTGGTTTTGTCATGGAATATCTTGGTTTCTTCATCTATGGTAATTGAGAGTTTTGCTGGGTATAGTAGCCTGGGCTGGCATTTGTGTTCTCTTAGGGTCTGTATGACATCTGTCCAGCATCTTCTAGCTTTTATAGTATCTGGTGAGAAGTCTGGTGTAATTCTGATAGGTCTGCCTTTATATGTTACTTGGCCTTTTTCCTTTACTGCATTTAATATTCTTTCTTTGTTACATGCACTTGGTGTTTTGATTACTATGTGACGGGAGGTATTTCTTTTCTGGTCTAGTCTATTTGGCATTCTATAGGCTTCTTGTATGTTTACGGGCATCTCTTTCTTTAGATTAGGGAAGTTTTCTTCTATAATTTTGTTGAAGATATTTATTGACCCTTTAAGCTGGGAATCTTCACTCTCATCTATACCTATTATCCTTAGGCTTGGTCTCCTCATTGTGTCCTGGATTTCCTGGATATTTTGTGTTAAGAACTTTTACATTTTGCATTTTCTTTGACAGTTGTGTCAATATTTTCTATGGTATCTTTTGCACCTGAGATTCTCTCTTCTATTTCTTGTATTCTGTTGGTGATGCTTGTGTCTATGACTCCTGATTTCTTTCCTAGGTTTTCTATCTCCAGGGTAGTCTCTCTTTGTGATTTCTTTATTGTTTCTACTTCCATTTTTATGTCCTAGATGGTTTTTTTCAATTCCTTCACCTGTTTGGTTGTGTTTTCTTGTAATTCTTTAAGGGATTTTTGTGTTTCCACTTTAAGGGCTTCTTACTGTCTACCTGTGTTCTCCTCAAATTCTTTGAGAGTGCTATTTATATCCTTCTTAAAGTCCTCTATCATCATCAGTAGAAGTGATTTTAAGTCTGAATCTTGCTTTCCTAGTACTATGGGGAATTCAAGACTTTCTTGTATAGGAGAAATGGGTTCTAATGATGCCAAGTACCCTGGGATACTGATGCTTATGTTCTTACACTTACCTTTTGCCATCTGGATCTCCTTAGTGCTACCTGCCCTGTCTCTGTCTGGAGCCTGTATTTCCTATTGTCTTGGTTTTAGGTGGGCGGGGTGGGTGTTACTACTGGGCTAAAAGCTGGGGGCCCCAAATCTGCTCAGTGATCTGGGCCAGGAGTAACTTCCTGGGTCCTAGTGGGTTCCAGTTACTCCCTGTTTGGGGCAGGTGTTGCTGTCTGCTTACCTAAGATAATGCCAGGGTTAGAGCACCTGGGAGCCCTGCTTCCTCTGGATTCTTAGAGATTGGGGGCAGAGCTGCCACCTGGGATCTGCTCAGTGTTCAGACCCAGACCAGAAGGAACCAGTTCTCTGGGCCAGGAGTGACCTCCTGGGTCTTTGTGGGTCCCAGTTACTCCCTGTTTGGGGCAGGCGTTGCTGTTTGCTTACCTAAGATAATGCCAGGGTTAGAGCACCTGGGAACCCCCTCCCTCCCTTCTTCTGGATTCTTAGAGATTGGGGGCAGAGCTGCCACCAGGGATCTGCTCAGTGCTTCAGCCCAGACCAGAAGGCCTCCATCACTTCTCACACAAAATTAATCCTCACAGATTGTGGATGTTACCTTAGGTCTCACAAATTTCTTCATTCCTCTTTGTTTTTTAATCATTAATGTTGCTCTAGCTTAAGTCAACATAAATATTCTTTGAAGAACAAAAACAGTATCTGTCAGTCTCCCTTTGTTTGCTCCTTGGCCACCTGCTATAGTCTGTCCTCAATACAGCAGTATGATACACTTGAGAAATGTGTCAAATCATGTCACCTCCCTACTCAAAAGCTTCCAATAAATTTCCATGGTTCTCAGTGGTGTTTTATCATTTCTTACTGTTAAAACTTACCCATTGAATTGCTCCAGCTGCTATGGTCTACTTCAGTATCCCACAAACTCCCCTAAGGCTTTGTTCAGTCTTTTCTCTTAGCACAGATGGTCTTCCCAATGTCCACATGCCTTCCTGCCCTGCTGCCTTCAAGTGTCTGCTCCACTGTCAGTCTATCAGCAAAGCCTAGCTTTATACAATACAGGTAGCAACAATCTGATGCCTATCCATGTTTCTCAGATCTGCATTCTGCTTTATGTTCTCAAGCTCACTTAGCACTTTTCCACACAATTAATTTTTTAAATTCCTTGATTGTCTATAATGTTTACCTTAAGTGCCAAGAGAGTTGAATGTGTACTATTATTATTATTAATTATTTATTATTATTATTTTAATTATTAATATTATCATCAGCACCTAGAATCACACTAAACACTATAACATTATCCATGATGGAAATGAAGGTGTTGAGCTATAATGATTTTGTGTGTGTGTGTGTGTGTGTGTGTGTGTGTGTGTGTGTTTGTGTAAGTGTATATGTTTGTGTTAATGCTTAGAGACAAAGAGTACAGGATGATTTTATGGACATGTGGCATAGCTGGACCATTCCTATATAGATATATCAAAATTAGTGAATTGTAGAAGAAAAATAATCCAATAACAAAAGTTTGGAATTATGAAAAAGTGAGACATTATTCATATACAGGTACAAAAATGCTAGAATAACATTGTCAGATCTTATTTTTCAAAGGAAACTGAAATTTGAAATAGTCCAAGCCCAGTATATACATATATAAAAAGGACTGAATGGTCCTTTGTCCCTCTACCTCATGAAGGATTGTTACCATTGTCTACTTGGAAGGCGTGAAAGATGAGAAGCCACAGGTTTTCTGTGCCATACAACTTGTATTTTGATTTGAAACCTGGTGAATTTCATATTTTTTCTTTTTATGTTCTTTTTTCCCCCTGAGTCAGATTGATAAAGAATGACAGGTATTTACATGAAAGGAAATTATCATTATCAAAATTGTTCAAATCAGTCTTTCTGCTTTACATTTCTGTGGGATTTCCTGCCCAGTCTGTTGTCAGTAAACAGGAATCAGTAAACTTTGAACCAAGGGACAAATATGCCCAATCAACCTATTTTGTTTTTTTTACAAGCTATGAGCCATGAATAGTTACTGTACTTCCAAATAATTTTAAAAAGTCAAATATTATACAAGAGAAGAACATACTTCAAAACTAATGTGCCTATGTGTAAATTAAATATAATTGAAGGGTAGTCGTGCTAGTTTATCCGTATTTTGTCTCTGCCAGCTTTTGTCCTGCAATACAATATTTGCATTGTTCTAAATGACACCTGGAAGAATCAGAAAGCCTGAAGCATCCTACAGTCTTTTATACAAACATTGATCTAGAGAAATGCTCAACAAATTTAGAGGTTTCATGACTGAATAAAACTTAAAGATGTAGGAGAATAGTAAGTTCATTGCCAAAGTTATTTTTTAATAATCAATATACTTATTAGTTCTTTGACAATTTCATATACTTTATTTGAAGATGTTCCTCCCCTTAGTTCCTCATAAGCCCTCCTTATTTCTCTACGTTTCCATCTTTATAGATTCCATCATCATGTCTTATTTTTCAACTTGAAAGCCCAGGCAGTGATGTCCATATACTCATTGGTGTAGATCACCACTGGTACCACTGGTACATGGTTGACTTACTACAAACTATACGATTAAAGAAAAATGAATCTCCCTCAACTAGAAGCCATCAACTGTCCATAGTTCCTTAGTGTTAGCGACTCATAAATTTCTTCACACACCATGCCAGAATATTGACTGACTTGATCTTGTGCATGTCTTGTGTACACAATTATAGTTGCTATGAGTTCATGAGTGTAGTACATTGCTATCGGGTCCGGAAGATACTGTCTTGTTCTGGTCCTTCTCAAACTTTAGCTATTAGAACTTTCTACCCCTTCTGTGATGGTCTTTGAGCCTTGGGGAATCCGCGTGCTATAAACTTTTCATCTGTGACTGAGCATTCTGTCGTCACTTATGATGAGCTATGCATGTTAACTATCATTTGCTGCACAAAGAATCTTCTTAATGTGGTCTGAGAATTGCACTCATCCATGTGAAGATAGATATAAATTTACAGGGCAGTTTGTCATTACATCCATTTAGAAAACTACTACAATTTGTTCAGCATGGAAACTGTGAGCTCTCTAAGCATGACTTCTTGTCCAGATTCACAGTACCAAGTATGTTTTCTTTGTGTAGTTGGCCTTAAATCCAAAAAGAAAGCATTTACTTACCCCATAACATTGTTGCCACTATGGCACTAGAGGAAATATCTTGTCATATTAACTATTGCTATATTTCATAGAGTTCAGATCTGAGACTGTTGATGAATTTTTATCTACCAGCAACCCATCTTAACATAGTTCAGTACTATGAGAGCTGGCCTGCAGGGAATCTTCTTGAACAATGATAACTTGTCCAGCATGGGAGTTTTTGTTTATTTTCTTTGAGAAAGTTAACATATTTTATTAGAGATTATATTTTCCATGCACATTTTATTAATTTCTTTATACAATATTTTGATCACATTCTTTCCTCTATTTCCAGATCCTCTCCCTACCCAACCAACTTTATGTTCTCTCTTTTGCAAGCAAACAATATGAAAAATAACAAATAAACCCACAAAATGGATATCAAAACAAACAGGTAAAACACCAATAAGACAAAGATATGCCAAGATGAAACAAAAAGTTCACACACAGGAGTTTAAATAGTTAATAGAGTTTTAGTAGCTACATTTTGACACATTTTAATGTTATAACCAAAATGTGTGATCTAAAAATATTCAATAAGTAATGAGAAGAGTTGCTTAAAGATGTGAAGAAATTAGAGAGAGAGAGGAGAGAGAGAGAGAGAGAGAGAGAGAGAGAGAGAGAGAGAAAGAAGAAGGAGAAGGAGAAGGAGAAGGAGAAGGAGAAGGAGAAGGAGAAGGAGAAGGAGAAGGAGAAGGAGAAGAGGATTTAGAAAAAGAAATCTAATGTTCAAAGGCTCACATTAAATTTGTCCTGCTACTCTTTGTAGTGTCTTCAGAAATATGTTACCAGCAAATTCAGGTGAGCAACCAAGAGCAATAGTAATGATTCTAGGACTTGGAGATTCCTCTGACCAACAACTGAGGATAAAGATTCCAACACCTGGAACTGTGTCTTTTATTCAGCAACCTATGGTTTCTGGCAGGGCAAAATCCCCTAATTAAACATATATATTTATTTTTATTTATAAGTTTTAAACATATATATATATAAAACTTATAAAATGGGTTTCTTTATGAAGTTTTCAGATACGCTTAGAGTTAGTTAATTCTTCCCTAACCCTGTCCTCTGCCTCACTCTCCCAACCTCACCATACCTAACCCTCCTTCCCCATTATTCCTGAAACGAAGGTGATATGAAGGAGAAAACTTCACTTTTTACTAAATGAACATCCTATGAAGATCTTGATATGTGTGCTCCTCAGAATGAGGGCAGGACTTTAGAGATAATTGGTTTGAATTGAGGGTCTGGTCTTCTCTATGTAGAAGAAGTGGACTTCATTGTTTAATCTTTCTAATATTTAATTTCTTTGATTTAGAATTTTATATATATGAATATATAAATATATATTTATTATACACACATATATATATATACAGAAACAGATACACACACACACATATATATACATATATATATATATATGATTTTTCATACAATATATTGTATCATGGTGCCCCTCCATCACCAGCGCCAGTTTTTCCCCACCTCCCCACCTACTCACTCCAGGACCATTCTTTCTCTATTATTTTAGAAAGCAGGCTAAAAACCAAACTGCTCAAAACCAAGCAGAATAAAAAATTAACAAAAGAAAGAAAAAGTTCAAGAAACACACACACACACACACACACACACACACACACACACACACCATAAAAATCAAAATCAGAAGCCATAATATACAAGTCAAAGTACAGTAATACAACATAAGTCTAAACAAAAGCATAGGAGACAAAAAGGTCTACAAAAAACAACATTCAATTCACTTTGTGTTGGTCACCTCCTGCTGGGAGTAAACTCTTAATGACATCATTTGAACATGTAGAGTTAGCCCTGTTAAAAATCACCCTGTTTTCCTGTCTTATCTTTAGCCTACCCACTTAGATTTCACCTTAATAATAATGCTTATAATATGGGACCGTATTCTGTTTTTTAGTAGTTATAGTATACTGATTTTTTTTTTAAAAAAAATATTCCTGGGACCAATTTCATTTCAGTATCCTTGCGTGTGGTTGAAAATAAAGGTAATTTATCAGTTTTATTTATTTTTTTTCACCTTTTGGTCTGTGGTGCTTTGTGCTGCTAAGAATATGCCCCATCCTGTGGTGTTCTGTATCCTCTATAACTGAGGACCACTCTGCCTTTTCATGCTGTCCCTTCTGCTTTTCTATGTCAAATCCCAAACGTTGAGAAATAAAGATCATCAGTCTTTTCTACTTGGTAGAAATGAGCTGCTTTCTAGAGCTGGTTAATATAATTCAGCTTATAACACAAAATCGAATGTCCCCTCACTCTTATGATCACATTTCCTTCTATGTAATTCATTCTTCTTAGAGTTGTACACTGTAATGTGCATTACCATTCAGGAATACTTTACATATTAATGGTGTGCTATCCAGTCAAGCAACATCTCAATCAAATTAAAATTCTGGGCTTAAAAAGCACATGATCCTTCAGGGATAACATGAAGAGGAAATCTAATTCAGACTTAGTATTTATAATTTCCTGGCTTAGGAAAAATGAGTCATGGTGGGTCTAAAAAATATAAGTTAATTATAAGACTTAACTTGTAAGTTTTAACTCAGCAGAGATCAGAGAGCTCTCAGAACCACCGAGATTTTTTTTTTCTGTCTCTCTTTTTCTGCTGGAGATGACTCCTCAGAGTCATTAGGAAATCATTCAGAGTAGCCACACATGTAGGCAATCAGATTCAATATAGGAAACACCTGCTTTTACTTCAATTCTGGCCTGCTTACTAATAAGGCATATTTGTCTTGGGACATTGTGTTTGCTTGTGTAATTGTGCGAAGTACATTTTCAAATTTTACCACAGATGGATGCAGAAAGCAGTTCCAAGTGAGTGCTGCTGTGGTATAAGAGAGACACAAACAGCCTCCCCCTGTTCTGTTCAAATAGACGTAAGCAGAACTAGGCCTTGCCCTCCTCTCTGCCCACACCAAGCAGTGCAAACAGGAAGCAGCCTCTGAACAGTTCTCTCCAGGCTTCCTTTGTTTGACTAACAATTCCAGACCCAGCCAGGCAAAAGGAGTTGGAAATGCTCAGGTCAACATCCAGAAGATGAAAGGGCCGATAAGTGCCTTATACCACAGAACAAGAAGAGGCTGTGATCTGAGGGAGGACACACGTGTCCAACACTAGAGTTCAATAGAGTGCAGATTAGGGACATTTTCATGGCACAATCAAAAAATGGGATCTAAAAACAGTGAGAAGACTTGCTTTAAAATGTGCAGATTGAGACTGAAGAATTATAAAAATACAGTTAGAAAAGAAAGAAAACTCAAGACCAAAGTATTGCTTTAGAATATAAAGTAGCATTTAATGTTTGTTTGTCTATGTAAATTGTAATGTAGTGGAGAAGGGAGACAATAACATGGAAGAACATCGTGGTTGCATAAATCACTTGCATATTTATAATTAAAAGTATTTTTAGGTCTGAATAACCTCACATTATCCTCAATTTTGTATTTATTCTAGAGTGAAAAAATTTATAAAATATTTACCATATTCATGATTTCTGTATGAGACAAAAGATTTAAGGTTTTTCTTTTCACAATTCCTGTTTATGTAAATATCATCATAATCCGACTCTATATACTCGTTACTCCCCTATAGTCCTTAGTACTCACCCTTCCTTTCTCTCTCTAGCCTTGGTAAGGGGAAGCAGCTTTCCATTTCTGTGGGGTTGTCCATCGTGGTTATAGCACACAAATGAAACCTTATAGTACGTGACCTTTTGTGTCAGTCCTGTTTTACTTATAATGCTTCTAATATTTCTGCATGCTGTAGCACATGCTGCTACTGTGATGTGACAATTTCATCTGTCGACTTACTGAGGTCTAGATTACCTGATAGACAAGTCCCCAGGCATGCCTCTAAGAGATTATCTTGGTTTATTAATGTGGGAAGACTTACCCTGTTGAGGTTGAGATGCCAGCAGCCAATAGCTGGGGAGGAGAGATATAAGTAGGGGTTTAGGTTTCCTGGGCTTGGAACTACCATGAGAAAGAAAGAGAGAGCAGAGCCACCATGCCTTAGGAGAGTGAGTGCAGGAGAGGAGAGAAGAGATTTGCCATGGAAATAGAAGAACTTGCAGGAGGGAGAACCAGAGCCGCCATGTAAAAGGCCCAAGAGAAGGTGGCCCAAAGGGCTGCTCAACTGGGTCAAGATCAGCCAAGATGAAACATAGAAAGTAGTAAGTAATAATGGAATTATTGATAGAAAGTAGAGTCTAACAGCATGGAGGTTAGACAGTTCCCCAGCTATTGAGATGCTTAAGGCATGTTAAAATATAAAGGTTGTAATGTCTTTCATTAGGGAACATAAAACATTGACACAGGTAGTAATCTCATGCAGAAAAATTTTGAAAATATTCATACTACATACTCCTTCAAGTAGCACCATTCCCTTGACCCCATAAAAAACAAAATAAGCTTATCACAGTTATTAACTAAATTCTGCTTCTTGAACACATCTGCTAGAGAAACCAGCTGCCTCAGCACCTGCCGCAATGACTTCTGCACCATATTGACTATAATTCCTGTGCATCAAATAAACCTTTCCTTCTCCAAGTCATTTTATCACAGTAACAGAAAAAGAAACAAAGCCAGATACTTTATTCATTTTTATTCTTATTTAGTAGTTTTCCACTATATCTCACATCAATTAAGGAATGTTTTAGTAACATCATTTGGGAAATTATTAATAAGAATGTCATGGTGATTTACATGCAAGTTTTATATAACATCCATTTTTCAACTATCTTGCATATATAAAACAGTGGGATTGCTGGAATTTTTGGCAATTTTATGTTTAACTTAGGAATTTCATCAAGAAAGGATAAGGCAGCCATTGTAGGGAACTGGTTATCATCCGACACATTCAAGGCCGCTAGCTACCTTAGACTGTAAGACCCCAACCCTCAGTCAGTGGTACTTACATCACATAAGTAAGACAATCCCACACCAACTTCCCACATCCAGACAACTCTGAGACATTGGAGATGTAGATTAATGCAAAAGCAAGAGATTTATTTTCCAGACTTTCAATCTGTCCCTCCAGGCAAGTGATGAGAAGGTAACCATAAATAGCTATTGCAAGTAGTTTTTATACTTTTTAGGGGCAAAAGTTACATCAGCGAGAAAACTTCAAAATTCAAACTTATTGCCTAAGTATATTGACCTTTAAATCTAAAAGTCAAGTTTTGTGTTGTACGTAAGCATGACATGCATTTGAACTCTACCTGGGACTTTCTAGAGGGTCAGATGACTATTAGTACATTCTGAGAATTTTTTTACTCAAGAATGTTCCTATGGGTGGAGAATAGAACTTGGCCTAGCCCCTCCTAGCAGGAGGGGGAAGCTGTAAGGAGGATGTGGACTTGAAAAAGCCCTTAGGGTCCCTCAGGACAACTGGTTAGAACAACTCTCAGCAGATTTTCCAGATTGCCCTACAAAGTATGATAGGACTAGATCTTTAGTACCATGTAATTCATAGTATCTTTATTTCAAACTAAATGAACTAAAAATAAGAAATTTATTCTAGTTATAGGGTAGATTTACTCTCACAGCAATCTGTCAGTAGATAGCACTTAAATGTCAAGTATAAAGCTTAAACATGCTTTCATTTGCAAAGTCAAGTTTTGTGTTGTATGTAAATTATTGACACAATTTGGCACTTGGGGAGTGCAACAGTTGCCATTCATTTTCATGAATGTGCAAAGCCCTTGGTTAAATTCCTGGGGTTATATAAATCCAGCATAGGGCCATAACTTACAATCCCAGGATTTACAATGTAGAAAGATGAACAAAAGTTCAAGGTCATTCTTAGTTGCATAGCAAGTTCAAATTTGAGGTCAGTCTGGCACATATGAGATTCTATGTCAAAACAATAGCAAACTGCATATGTGTGAACAGGTGACTATATCCTACCTTGAAGTAGATATATTTTACTCTCTGGAACATATCAGTGCTAACTATAACTGCTTTCTGAGCAAACATAGCAGCATAGGAACACAGATGTATTAATGGCCACCAGGATTTTTCCTAGTGGAGCTCCATGGATCATTAGCTCATGCAGTCCTGAAGGATCTTGACCTGGGAATCAGGGGTTCTTCATTCCAATTCTGTCCATCCCTATTCTCCAACCCTTACTGTTCTGAACCAAGGTAGATGTTTTCCTATTTGCTTACTATAATCTCCATGTACTTAGCATTATACTTAAAAGGTTCCCCATCATTCTTTCAGTAATCTGTTATGTTGGGCTGCAGACTATAACCTCTAGAGGAGGTTGGGATTTTTTTTATCATGTACTATTGTAGCAGTGAATTGGTTAAAATTCTTTGTACTCCCAGTGGGTCACACTCCCAGACACCTGCCAGAGCCCTCTGGATTCCCAAATGAAACACACACACACACACACACACACACACACACACACACACACTCACACACTTGCCACACCAGTTAATTTTAAATGCCTTGACTAGCTCAAAGGCTGGGCAGTTGTAATTCTTCCCACTGCTAGCAAACACTCCCTTCTGGTACTTCTGAGTTAACATCTTTTAAAATCTAGATTTTGTCTTTGCTACCCCAAACACAATTGGGGAAGTGGCCTGTGTGGTCACTTTGCCTGATTCTCACGTGTAGGAATGATTTTAGGTCTGATCTTTCTTCTTCCCTGTCATAGAAATCTCTCCTTCCTGTCTTCCCTTCCAGTTTCTAGACCATGCAAATCTCACCTCAGTCTACCTGCCTAGCCATTGTCCATTGACTCTTTATTGATTGATCAAAAACCAATTGGGGACAAAGACCTTCAGTGTTTGGACACACAGATTCCCAATTTGGGAGCCAGATTAATTCAAAGCATTAGATCCAATCCCCAATATACTATTATTTTTTCAGCATTTGTTCTTGAGTCCTTGACATAAAGTATCTTGCCAGTAAATACTACAGAAATTCTGTACAAGTTTTTCAATTATAATTTCATCTGTAAACTGAAGTTTTTACCTACCTCCACATTACCTCTCTCTACATGTAAGGATCTTTAGCTATAAAATGATATATTTGTAGTTTCTACCTCATTGAGTTATTATGAGGACTTCATTCAGTATCAGTTAAGACACTTAATTTAGTGCCACACAATGAGCAATTGAAAAATATTCAACTTTATTTAAATTTTGAATTTTGGGCTAGAGAGATGGCTCAATAGTTAAGAGTGCTGACTGCTTCTTTAGCCAGCATCCACATGCAGACAACATACTCATACACATAAAGTAAATAAATAAATAAATAAATAAATAAATAAATTTTTACTTTCATGTTTGGTATCCTTTTAATACAAATTAAAAAGTGTCCCATTCTGACATTCTGATACTACCAATTCTTAACACTGTATCTGCAGTGGTCATGCATATCCCATTTCTGGAGCAGATTGTATGGTGCTGTAAGCAGGCATGTAAATGAAGGAACTTGGCTGTACAGAAATACAGTTTTATTCATGGAGACAAAGTTATACTCTGTAACCAAGGTTTTTTTCTAGGTCATTGGTGACCTGGAGCTCAACTTTGTTTCTTGTAAACAGTAAAATAGCAGGAGAGGTTTAGAAAAGTTCCAGAAAATCTCAAGTGTCCTTTTCAGTGAAATCAAATCCTGTGTGTTATTTGCTTTCCAATTTAGAGAAGGTCATCTTTGTGCAGCATTTCAAATTCCCAAAGTAACTTCCAGATCACATTGTTACGTGGGAGACCATGTTGTAGGAAGAGTGGGTGTTCCTCAACTTCATTCTGTTGAGATGGATACTAATCAGTTTGTGGTAAAGGGCTCTCCAAATGGCTCCACTATTCTTTTATGGATGGGCAAGACATAGAAAACAAAATCCCATTATTAATCTTCCTCTGCTCCATCCATATTTGAGCTCCTCCTTCCTCATTCCATTCCAACAGGGAGATAAAGGCTTACTTTTCCAAGCCAAAGCAGGAACCTGGAGACAAACTCAAGCAGAGACCATGGAGAAAGACTGCTTCTGGCCTGTGATCCATATCATGCTCAATCTACGTTCTCACACAACCAAGGATCACCAGCCCAAGGATGCATGACCCATTATTGGATGGACCCTCCCACATCAATCACTAATCATGAAAACACCCCTACACACATGTCCAAAGACCAACCTAAGGGAGCCAATTCTTTAAGTTCACTTTTTTTCAGATTTCCTCCAAGTTTGTATCAGGTTGATAAAAAAGTAATTAGCATAGTGCTCAAGCTAGATGTGAACAAATTCTTAACAACTTAAGAACAAGGAAATAAAAAGATGTCTCTAGGGTAAGTACAAGCGTGTCTTTTTTTTTTTGGGACAGGATATCTCTGTATTATTGGCTGGCCCATTTAAATACCAGAAACAGATGTTCACCCAGGAACATAAATCCTACCAGGATTTTGGTAAGGTTTGCATTGTATCTAATCATCAATATGAGAAAAACTAACCACAAAGTTTATTCTTCTAATTGACAACTGTTATATGTATCATCAGGTTCTGTTGCTGTTATTTGTTTGGTGGTTTTGTTTGTTTGTTTGTTTGTTTGGTTTTGTCCTCAGAATGTCCTCTACTTTTCTCTGTAGATAGCTAACATATTTGTACCTGGCAGGTTTAGTTTTAAAAATGCAATGCTTTCCTAGTATTATAAATGTCTTTATCTTAAGTTGTGCTCCTTATGCTCTGTCATTTTCAAATAAAATTTATCTTTTTATATATTGAATATTTTTATACTAGAATTTGCTCAGCTATCTTTATAAAACCTTTTTGAATTTTAATGTATTTTTGTATACATGGGTATTTGTCTGCATGTATGTCTGTGTCTCAATTACATGTCTGATGACCACAGAAACTAGAAGAGTCTTTCATATCACTTGGGATTGTAATCACAGATGGTTTTGAGCTTCCATGTGATTTTCTGGAATTTGAATCTATCAAATTTCTCTGGGATAGTAGCAAATACTCTTTATAGCTGAGGCTTATCTTCGTATTTCTTATAAATGAAGATTGCTTTGGGCATGTAAGATGTAGATCATATGTATAAAAGTATTGCTAATTTTGGTTAATTTTCTTTTTAATTTTTACCCTTCCATATTTCTTTTATTTTGACCTATTTTCTAGTGTGATATGAAACAGAAGTGTTGATGGCAGGAAACATATCTGTGAACGTAAACTTTAATTTTTTTTATCATGGAATATAATCAGGGTTGTCAATTATTAGTGTCTGTTTATCCAATATAGAACATTTTCTTTTAACCTCATCTTGTTACCTTTTAAAATTTTGAAGTATATTGAATTTTGTAACGTTCATCACTAAGTCATTCATGATTGTTGGATTCTCCTCCTTTCTCTACTTCTTAGAGAGCAGAGTCAGGGAAAGCATGAATGAACACATTTACACACCCACAAATCTGTGCCTGTTTCTATATCCACCCAACTCTGTCTCTGTCTCTGTCTCTGTCTCTGTCTCTGTCTCTGTCTCTGTCTCTCTCTCTCTCTCTCTTTCTCTCTCTCTGTGCATGTGCCCGTCTATCTATCTACTATCTGTCTATAAGTTTGTAACTCTTAACTTCAATTCTAACCCATTCTTACTTTCTGTATAGCAGATGATTTTTACAGCAGGCTTCTTGATTCCTGTTGTGCTGCCTCCTCTGATCACACCAGTGACATTATTTATGTTAGTTCATGTAAATTTCTTCATTATAATTTGATTGTATAAACATGAAAAGGAACTTAACTTTGTCCAGAGAACATTACCTGAGAAATCACGGTAATTGTCAGATTTGTAACCTGGGACAAATGGCTGAGGTGCCTGTTTTACAAATCAAAGCAGATGCTGATCACCATGTTCTCCCTGCATCCCTCAGTCCCTATACATTAGAGGCCTCCTGGCTGACATCCCCTGTCCCACATGCTAAACTTCTCCAGCCCTGGGGCTGGGCCACTTTCCACACACTGTCCTTTCCTATATAATTTAACCATTTTTGTTACCCAGTCCTTTATATATACTCTCTTTTGGGTCTCCTGGCTGCTGTACCTAGTTTCCCTCTCTCCCTCCCTCTTCCCATGTTCACTCTCCTCATATAGATCAGGATCATGTCCGCTCTGGTATTCCTCAGATGTCTATGCCTCAGGCTAAGCTATCCCACACATTTATAATAAACTTTCTCCTGCACCATACTTAGGAGCAGTCATGTCCTTTCCTTTTTAATTTTTTCTCACTCAGTGATGTATACGGAATACTGATGTAAGTTAAGATCTAGTTCAGTGTGAATTTCCTCATGACTCTCTATCTAGTGTGAATTTCCTCATATCTATTTATCTATCTATCTATCTATCTATCTATCTATCTATCTATCTATCATCTATCTATCTATCTATCTATCTATCTATCTATCTATCTGACAGAGATAGATATCGATATATAAATAGATATATGTGTCCATGTGTATATAGACATATATCATTTGTGTGTAATATATACATGCATGTAGATGGCTGTACATATTAAGGTTGAGCATTACTAATGAATTCCTTCCTCTATTACTCTCCACATTATTTTCTTAGATAGATCTCTTCTTAGACAGGGTCTCTTAGAGTGAATCTGGAACTCAGTGATTTCACAATGCTGGTTGATCTGGCAAGCACCTATGACATTCTGTCTCTACCATTCCACCACAAAGAATACAAGTATGCACTGCCATGCCCAGAATTTTTACATGATTGCTGGGTATCTGGACTCAGGTCCTCATGATTGCATAGCAAGAACTATCTTTAACTCTTAAACTTTCTCTTTGGTTCTCTCCTGGTAAATGTTTTGGTAAATAATTACTTCTCTCTTACTTAATATCTGAAGAATGTGTCTGGGAAGTTATTGATTTTTCATAAAGCCATGAAAATTAAACTTGTCTTTTATATGTCTAGTGACATCAGTCACTTTTAACTTTTGTGACCTTTAGTCACAGAAGTCTTTTGGTTAGTTTAATTTGAGTACAGAAACTCATTAAGACGTCATACTGTGATTTCTAGTAAAAAAAAAAAAACAATCTGCAATATATCTGTACTGGCTAGTTTTATGTCACCTTGACACAAGCAAGAGGCATTTGGGAAAAGGAAAGCTTAATTGATAAATGTACCTATCAGATTGTCCTGTAGACAAGCCTATGGTACATTTTATTGGTTGGTCATTGATGTGAGGGACCCAGTTCATTGTGGTGGTGGTACCCCTGGACTAGTGGTCCTGCATGCTTTAAGAAAGCAAGGTGAGCAAGACATGGAAAACAGTCTATAAATAGCAAATCCTTTGGACTTCTGCATCAGTTCCTGCCTTGAGTTCCTACCTTAATTTCTGTGATAATGAACTATAAGCTATAAGATGAAGCAAATCTTTTCCTCCTCAAGTTACTTTTGATCATGATGTTTTTTTATCACAGCAAAAAGTTGTAACTAAGACACCTTCTATATATTAGACTTATACAACTTGTAAAAACAGGTGTATTCCCTTTAGCTATGTAAATAAATGACTCTTAAGATAGAACCCAAGATCATCAGCAGCCTAATAATATCTCACAACCTTCAGAAATGATTCTTGATTCTTAAATAGGAAGGATGTGTAAATCCATCTTTTGTTCTCATGTAACATCTGTGGCAATTTATGACTAAGTTAATGGATGTACTATTAAAATTACTCATAGTTAAAATTTGTAAGATAAATTGGCATATTAACTAACTTAAAGTTAGTTTAAATTAGTTATTTTTAAATTGGTCTATTTTAAATTAGTTGACAAGTAGCACTATGCAATGTGTTAAGGTTAAAATGTTTCTTGTATACACATAATTTGAATGCCAGCAGTCTGGTGTTTTTTTTCTGTTCTTCCCTTTCCAGTCTTGCTATTGTTTTAGCTATGTCCTTATCTGATTCTTTCTTTTATAGTTTTGTTAATACCATAGTATAGTACATATTGTACACCAATAATATTTTATTCACAATTTGATAATTTCTAGACTTCATGTATCTGTCCAATGTAGATAATTTATTTCACCATCTCTAAGATAATATCCCCTCTTCCTGCTATGTATTCAGTTAAATAATGTAGTTTCTTGCTTTTACTTAAATTTGCCTCTAGAAATATGGAATGCTTAGGGTAGGTGGGTATGTGATTTTAGATTTTATCAAGAAAATTCCCACTGAAGAATTCTGAAATTAATTTGGCTAAAAACAAGTTAAATGTAATACTCACTGATTAAAAAATATTCATATCTAATATTTTAATTTAAACCATAGTTTTGATAATCTTGGAGTCTATTAAGCACATATTCTTTGGAAATTTTCTGTAAATGTAAAAATATGTGTATGTCTTTGACAAATTATGTCTACAATATGAGGGTGCTCCCATACAGAGGTACTTTCCAAAAAAACATATGGCATCAATAAATTAGGAATAGTATCTATTGGAGATCTTATTCATTTGAGGACATATATGTGTGTTATTTGCATGCAATCTTGATAGTTATTTGACAGTAGATTCTTTTGTCCTCCTGGGCATATCACAAAGGAGTCTTTTGTATCAACTTTTAATCAAGTCTTAAAGTCACCAACCTCAGATATTATCCAGATGAAATAAACAAGTTTTCTAAATATGTAAGATATTTTTCTGTAATTTGAAATAATTCCTAGAATAGACAAAGTATCACCTTTGCAGCTGAATCTTTACTGGAAAAAAGAAGCCACATCATGGTTTGCTTCTGAGTCAAGAACTTTAGCTTTTCATGCACCTTCCCACTATATAAATCATAACCATGTTCTGTGTATTTTGACAGTTATTTTTAAATAACTAGACTGGAATCAGAGCTTTACAGGCTACATGATGATATTGAGAACAAACACTTGTTCTTATGGGGGTGTATTTAATCATGCTCATGTACTTTACCATCTGTTTAGAAATCATTCAGTGGTTGAGCTGCTACATAAATTACTTTTAGATACAATACTGCTGAGTGAATCATAGGCATGGCATTCCTATTACCTGCTACCTGTTTAGTACTGGAAAAAGAAACAAAGAGAAAGTATTATTCTGTAATGAGGTCTAAGCATGTCTTTTAGTCAGTCTATTGAAGCTTTGGGGAGACTTGATGACATAAAGTAAAAGTTCACATGTAAGTGAAACATACATTATTTTTAGTTTAACTGGAGCTCAAAGATATATATTTCTGAAGCTATCCCCTTCATCTTTAATTTACTCTCATTAGAATGCCAATAATTACATGCATATTTTCAATTTCCTGCTTTTTGGTGCTAGATTCTATGGAAGAATGTATCAGAACACGCTGCAGACAAACATGCTCAACAGTTAACAAACTAATGCATCTGTTCTACGTATACCTATCCTCTTAATTTTCCTCAAAATCTGATGCAAAACAACATACAAGAATCAACTCAAATTAATTCCAATTACATTTTTAGCTTTGAAATCTTCAGTATTTAATCACAAATGGACTTCATAGTAACTTTTATAAAATACATTTATGGATAGGCTGACCTGGGTTATATAATTTTCATATCTGTAACAATGTAATAATGGGATTAAATACAGTGGTTTACTCTAAGGCAGAGGTTCTCAACCTATGTGTTGCCACCCTTTTTGAAAGTCTAATGGCTTTTACACAGGAATCACCTAAGAGACTGAGAAAACACAAATATTAACATTATGCTTCAAAAAGGTAGCAAAATTACAGTTAAGAAGTACCAACAAAAAATAATTTTATGGATGGGGGTCACACAACATAAGGAATTTTATTAAAGGATTGTAGTTTTAGGTACGTTGAGAACCACTGCTCTAAGGCTTATTGAACTATGGGCTTGCATTCATTCACTGGTCTGGATATAATGCAGATAAATTAAAAAAATATTATTAAGGACAGATCCAAAATAATCTGTATTTTAAGCAGCATCCTACATGAAAGTATGAAAATTAATAGTTAAGAATTGCTATTCTAGATTGATATAGGTTTCATCTAGATTCATAAAGCAACAAATATTACTAATAGAAAGGAAACTATGCAACCATTACGGCCAGGAAAACTCATAAGCTAACTGTAGATCCTCTCTTCTTCTGTTCCTCTGTAGATCCAACCCCCAGTCGAATCCCCAGTTCTTTAGCAGAAAACTTGCTGCCAACTCTCTTTCCTCTCTGATTCCCATCCCCAACAGATAACAAAGATCTTCTTTCCAAACCACCCTTTCCTCAACTCATCTTACTGTTACAGCCTCCAACATTAGCAGGCACTCATTGGGAACACACATGCTGAGCAAGCTTGAGAAACTAATAAGCCAACTGAGGATCGTCACCACTCTCTCCTTCCCTTTAAATTCAAACCACTTGTCTCTTCCCTAGCCCTTCAACTGTGTACATCTCCTGTGGATCAACAAACCATCCCCTCCTTACATACCTTTTTCTTTCCCCGTTTGTCACTTTATCCCAGCCCCCAAATCTAGCAAGAGCCCCCTGCTAACTCAGACCATTTGTGCCAAGAAAGTAGGTAAGCTGTCTCTGTATCTTTCCCTCTCTTTCTGTTCCTTTAGATCCAATGGCCCAGTCTCATCCCTAGTGCTATAGAATATCTTTGTAACTGGACTTTTGTCTACTTTATTGAGTTCTTTTTCCTATCACCCCTTTCTACCCTTTCAAACCCCCAACACTAGGTAAGAAAAAAAGAAGGCTAGAGAGGAAAGGGCATGCCAACCTTATTAGATTACTTCCTGCTAATTGGGGATTTCAAGTTCCTTGGGGCAATGTTAATCTTCATCCTCAGGATATCCAATTTCTTCTTCACATCTTCTTTGCTCATGACCACTTGACAAAGCACAGCAGTAGAGAGAGCAAAAGTCACCTCCACAGGCTCTTGGTACTCTGGTAATTTTATACCCTCTCAAGAGTACCCAGAATTTCAAATGTGAACTATCTTTAGCTGGCAGAATATTATGCCCCTGCTTGAGCTCGAGACAAGTCATAGTTAGCTGCTGTGGATAATCTGAAGCAGCCCAATATCCCACACCTGGGATTAAAACAACAACAAAAAATATTCTTATAACATATCTAGGTTTTAAAAGAAACCAAATTTCTCATTACAGATCTTCTGGGGTGATCTCTCTTTATTGTATCTTCCCACTCCAAGAAAATACAATATGCAGATCATGGTGGATCACTCTGCTTTCTTCCCTCCTGTGAACTCCTTCAGACTCCTAGCCTAACTTTATTTCTAAGTGTTATGTCCCAATACAGAGAAGCAATCTAAAGAGAAAACAGATACCAAAGACCAAAACACCTACCTAACGAAGACAAAATCAGAAATCAACACTTAGACCTATAATCACTTCAACCCCATATGCCTAGACACCTGTGTACTATGGTCTCAATTTCTTAATTAAAACTTGCAGATTAATAGAATTAGTGCAAAAAAATAGCCTATTCTTTTGCTACATACAAGAAACACACTTCAACATTAATGGCAGACATCAGGGTAAATGGTTTAAAAAAGATAGTCCAAGTAAAAGAAACTAAGAAGTTAGCTGGTGTAGCCTTTTTAATATCAAAAAAAAAAAAAAAAAAGAGACTTCAAACCAAAACTAATTAAAAGAGATAGAGAAGGACACTACATACTCTTCAAAGAAAAAAATCCAAAAAGATGACATTTCAAATCTTAACATTTATGCCACAAATACAGGGTATCCAAGTTTGTAAAAGATTAATACAGTTTAAATTGCTACAGACCCTCACACAACGGATAGTGGGAGACTTTCATACCCCAGTGCCACTAATATTCAGGTCATCCAGGATAAACAGAGAAATATGAGAGTTAACTGATGTTATAAATCAAAAGGGCCTAATAGATATTTACAGTACACATCAACCAAACACCAAAAGAATATATACTCTTCTCTGTACCTCATGGAGCTTTCTTCAAAATCAATCACATATTCAGACACAATGAAGGTCTCAATGGATACAAGAAAATTAAAATATGCCCTTGAATCCAATCAGATCAGCATGGCTTAGACATGGATATCAACAACAACAGAAAGCTTACAAACTCATGGAAACTGCACAACTCTTTATTAAATGAAAAGTGGATTGAGGAAAAAAATAAAGAAACAAAAGACTTTCTAGCATTCAATGAAAGTGAATGAATATACAGCATACTCCTCAAACTTATGGGACACAATAAAAATGGTTCTGAGAGGCAAGTTTATAGTACTAAGTGTCTACATTTACAAAAAATTAAAACAAAATTGGAGATATCTCATATTACCATCTTAACAGTACACCTGAAAGCTCAGAACAAAAAGAAGTAATCATACCCAAGAGAAGTAGACAGCAAGAAATAATACAACTATGGGCTGAAATCAACAAAATAGAAACAAAGATAACAATACAAAGAACCAATAAACAGAGTTTGTTCTTTGAAAAACTCAACAAGATAGACAAATTCTTATCAAATCTAACTAGAGGCAGAGAGAGACTATTCAAATTAGTAAAATCAGAAATGAAACGTGGGGCATAAAAACAAGCATTGAGGAATTCTTGAGAATCATAAAGACATATTTTAAAAACTTGTACTCTACCAAATTGGAAAATGAAAAGAAATAAATAATTTTCTCAAAAGATACTTCTTACTAAAGTCAAATCAAGATCAGATAAGCAACTTAAACATTACCATAACCCTTAAGGAAATAAAAGCATTCATTAAACATCTCCCAACCAGAAAAAAGCCATCAAGGGGCCAGATGGTTTAGGGAAGAATTCTACCAGACTGAAAAAAAAAAAAAACCCAAAAAAACAGAGAGAGTCAATGCCAATACTCTTCAAATTATCTCACAAAATAAAAAAAATAAAAAATTAGAAACAACAAAATACTGCCCAATTTATTGTATTGACCTGATTTCCAAACCAAATAATGACCCAAGAAAGAAAAAAAGTATAGACCAGTTTCCCTTATAAACTTGCATGTAAAAATACTCAATAAAATGCTAGTAAGACAAAATGAAAAACATCATAAAACATCTACCATTGTCAAATAGTCTTTATCCCAGAGTAGTAGTGATGGTTAAATATATGAAAATCAATAAATGTAATCTACCAAATAAATAAACTGAAAGACCTAAACAACATGATCATCTCATTAGATGCAGAAAATCATGTTGACAAAAATCCAATACCCCTTTATGATAAAAGGCCCAGAGGGACTGTGGATAAACAAGACATACTGAAACATAATAAAGTCAGTTTACAGCAAGCCTATAGCCAACATCAACTTACATGACGATAAACTCTATGCAGTTCCACTAAAATTAGGAACAAAGCAAAATTTTCCACTCTCTTTATAACTATTAAATATAGTACTTGAAGTCTTAGTTAGATCAGTAATAAAACTGAAGGAGATCAAAGGGATATATAAATTGGAAGGGAAGAAGACAAAGTATTCACAAGTAACCCTAAAAATTCCACTAGGGAACTCCCACGTCTGATAGATACTTCCAAAAAACTAGTTGTATACAAAATTAATTCACATAAATCAATAGCTTTCCTACATACAGATGACAAATTGACTGAGAAAGATGTCAGGCAAACAACACTTTGTTCAAATAATATAAAATAATGTGATGTAACTTTAACCAAGCAAGGGAAAAACTTGTATGATAAATTTTTCAAGTCACTGAAGAAAAAATTTGAGGAAGATATCAAAAAATATTAAGATCTTTCATGCTCATTAATAGGTAGGACCAATATATTGAAAATGGTCATCCTACCAAAACCAAAAAAGTATTATAGCATTTTATTGAGTATTTTTACATGCAAGTTTATAAGGGAAACTATTCAATGCAATCCCCATCAAAATTTCAACATGATTTTTTTCACAAACATTGAAAGTACAATTCTCAACTTCATATGGAAAAACAAGAAAATCCAGGATTGCAAAACAATCTGGAATAATAATAGAGTGTCCAGAGGTGTCATCATTCTTGATTTCAAGTTGTACTACCAAGGTACAGCAATAAAAATCACATGTCATTGGCATAAAAACAGACACATTGATCAATGGAATCAAACTAAAGTCCCAGACATAAATCCACATACCTATGGATATCTGATTCATTGTAAAGAAGCTAAAAATACACACTGGGAAATGATAGCATCTTCAACAACTGGTTAGTCTAGATGAATACATGGAAAAAAAGGCAAAATAGATCCATGCTTATTACTCTGCACAAAACTCAATTCCAAGTGTATCAAAGACCTCAACATAAAACTAGACACACTGAATTTGATAGAAGAAAAACTGGGGAAGAGCCTTGAACTCATTGGCACAGGAAAAGACTTTCTAAGCAGAATGCAGTTGACATAGGCACTAAAATCGACAATTAATAAATGGAACTTCATGAAACTGAAAAGATTCTGTCTGGAAAAGGATATCCTAAGAAAGCATCAGTCTATGGAATGTGAAAAGATTTTTACTGACTCCACATTTGATATAGGATTACTCTCCCAATATATATAAAGCTCTCAAGAAACTAGATCTCCATATACCAAATAATTCAACTTAAAAATTGAGTACAGGTCTAAACAGAGAATTCTCAATACAGGAATCACAAATGACCAAGAAGCACTTAAAGAAATGTTCAACATCCTTAACCATCAGAGAAATGCAAATCAAAATTACTTTGAGATTTCATCTTACACATGTCAGAATGACTAAAATCAATAACAAATGTGAAAGTTCATGCTGGTAAAGATGTGGAATAAGAGAACTACTATCCATTAGCAGGAGAAGTTCAAAGTTTCACAGTCACTATTGAAATCAATAGGGCAGTTCCTCAGAAAATTGGGAATCAATCTACCTCAAGATCCAGCTATACAACTCTTGAGTATATACCTAAAGGATGCTTCATCCTTCCATCAATGATGTCTGTTCCTGCCTCTATTCATAATAGCTAGAAACTGGAAATAGCCTTGGTGTCCCTCATCAGAAGAATGGATAAAAATAAAAGTACATTTATACATGGAATATTTTTTAGCTGTTTAAAAAAATGACACTATAAAATTTGCAGACAAATGAATAAAACTAGATTAAAAAATCATCTTGACTGAGATTACCTAGACTAAGAAAGATCAATATAGTATGTATTCATTTCTATGTGGGTATTAGCTATTAAATGAATCCTGATTGACATAGAATCCATAGGTCTTGTGGAGTTAGACATAAAGAAATGAGCTAGGGAGGACACAAAACTCTCCCTGGGAGGGCAAAGTAAAATAGATTTTATGGGTGGACTAGAGCATGTGGTGGGGCAAGAATGGGAAGATCAGATTTGGAAGGTGAAAGGACATGAGGGAGAGAAAGCAGGAAAAGACGGCTGAAATTGAGAGGCATTTGAGGGATGGTATAGAAGCCTACTGCAGTGGAAACTTCCTAAAACATGAAGGCAACCCTGATAAAGTCATCTAATAACGGGGAAGATCAAGTCCCACCTGGCCATCTCTTGTCACCAAACAAGGCTTCCAGTAGTGAGACTGGGTTATATTCAATTGACTTGTTGGTCAAAGAATTACAGTGGAAGTCTCCAAACTGCACAGGCTGTTGCTAAGACAATGGATTGCTCACTACAAACTGACAGATGAGTTGCATTGCTGAGGACAACACCCACACAACTCACTGAACATGGAAAAGTCAAGCTGGTACCCACATAAAGCCTCTACCTCTATGTTCTAGTGTCTTTGTTGTGGGAAGGTACTCCACAGACTACCAGAAGAGAAATGTAAACAACTACCCAGCCAAAAGATTTTGACCTATCATCTGCCTGAAAGACTGCTAGGGGCTATGGTGGCACAGAAATGGTGTGAGTAGTAAAGCAATGTCTGATTTGACTTAACCATGAGATGGCACCCATTCCTGAAACTCCTTGCTTGACAAAGAGATAGATCAGATAGCCCAGGGGCTGAGGGTAAAACCAAATACTACTGGTCAAAAAAGTTAACAATAAAATTATTTCTGTTATAATGATATCCTGCTATATTCATAGATGAGTGTTATTTGGTAGTCACCAGAGAAGCTTTCTTTTGCAGCTAATGGGACAGATGCAGAGACCCACAGTCAGACATTACACATAGAGAACCCTTGTAGCACACAGCTTGAAATGGGAAGTCTCTAGCAAATCCCTCCTCTCAGAGCTAAAAAAAAAGAAAAAAGAAAAAAAAGGAAAAAAAAAAGAAAAAAGAAAAGAAAAGAAAGAAGAAAGAAAGAAAAAGAAAAGAAAGAAAAGAGCCAGAGGGCTAGAGGACATCAGCAGAATAAGGCCCTCTGAATACACTTGTTCAAGGAGCGTATGAGCTCACAGACTGAAAACTATAATATATATGCAGAGGACTGGTGCAGAGCCATGTAAGCTCTGTGCTTGCAGTCCTCTGCATATATATTGTAGCTTTCAGGTTAGTGTTAATGTAAGACTATTGAGTGTGTGAATGAGTGAGCCTTTGATTTTTTTGCCTGCTCTTGGGGCTCTTTTACTTTCTGTTGGATTGCCTGGCCTCGATCTGATTATTTTTGTTTTATCTTACTATATTTTATTTTGTTATGTTTTGTGTTATCTCTTAGAAACCTGTTCTTTTGTAATGAGAGATAGAAAGAAAGTGGATCCAGAGGGGAGGAGAAGAAGGAAGGAAATGGGGAGAGAAAAGGAAGTGGAAACTATAAACAAGATATTTTGTATGATAAAAGAATCAATTTTTAAGAATAACAACAAATTATAAAATAAGAACATTCCTGGTAATGGACAAAGAAGCACCTTTCCATGGTTGTTTATCAGTTGGGGGCAGAGCAGATGGCAGTCCTTTGCTCATCCTAGCTTGATGCCTAGCTTGGTAGCAAAAGTTGTTTTATGTTTAGGACACATAAAAATCAAATCAGATCAAATCTAAGCAGTGCAGTGCAGGAGTAGGAAGATAGAGACCTGTGTTCTGCCACACCTCTCAGTATGAACAGGGAAAAACACTCACCAATCTGCCCTCTATCCCATGGAACTGGTGAGCTATAGATGCATAGAGCCCACATACCTCCTTGCAGTGCAACATGGGAGGAGGAAGACAGTCAGAAACCTACAGACCAACATGCCACCAACAGACCTGCCCTCTTAGCACAGCACAGGCAGCCATACACACCTGCTTGTCAAAGGATATCACTCAGGGGTCCACCAGCTGAGTGGCCAACTTGCAGCAGGAGCCAAAATGTATGAGGTGAATATGTGGTAGACAGATGGGAGAGAAAGACAAGTGGAGCAGTTTGAGTATTACCAAGACTCAAAGGTAGAGAGAAATAACTTGTGAGTGGACACCCCACCATGTGGGGCCATAGTGATGTCCTAGCCCGAGACACCTCTGGGTAGTGTTTGGGTCCTGAGTTCATGATTTTCCATAGGCAGGGGTCAGTGTCGATGTCCATGGCTAATACTACTACTAGAGAATATTCCTAGTCAAGGCAGCCGCCTGGGACCATGTGGATATCTAGGGTCGGTAGAACTGGTCATGCCCATCACTGGCTGCAAAGCTCTGGAGAGCTGGCCCCACCTCTCACCCAGAGCAGCAGCTGGGAGAGCAAGCTTTGTGTTTGGCCTGAGCAACAGAGCAGAGCTATCCCTGATGAGCAAGACATTGGTGAGTAAGTCCAAGGATGTAAGAGCAGGGACAGCTGGTCCAACCCCTAGCAGGCAGTAGCACTTGGGATAGTGGACCTCACACTTGGACTGGGCAACACAATGGAGCTGACCCTGGGAGCATGGTGCAGGTGAGCAGGTCCCAAGGTCTGAAATGCTGACCTTGCCTCCTGCTCATGGCCACACTGGGTGTAACAGTGCCAGAGAACTCACCATGATGGTTCAGATAAGGGAGAGCTGGTGCATTGACTAGTTCAGCTAGTCACACAGGTCCAGGTCAAGGACTATGAGTTTGTTGGCCCACCCCAAAATCTATATGATCTGCTAAAGGTTAGGATCATGAGAATCCAGTGCTGCTGATCCAAAGCTGGAGGATCTCCATGACACCGGGCAACAACAAGACAACCAGTAGGGGTCCTGATGAGAATCCAAGCAGACCAATTACTCATTACCATAAATATTTGCAAGTGAAGCTGTGTGGACAGAGAAATATAGTGTGGGACACATTGTAGCATACTGCAGTTTCCACAGTAACATGCTTTCTATGCTTTGTGTTTTGTTCGTGTGTTTTTTATTTCGAGGGTCAGTTGCAAGGGCAAAGAGTGATCACGAAGTGACAGGAAGATGAGTGGGGTTGGGGTGCATCCTGTGAAACTCACGAAGAATCAATAAAAAGTAAAGAAAAAAACTACTCATATTTTAATGAACTTAAACAGTTCACATGTTAAAATATAAATTGCCCACAACCATTCATATAAAGTTATTACACATTATATTTTTAGTTTTTTATTATATATTTTCTTTATTTACATTTCAAATGTTATCCCCTCCCCGCCTAACCCCCTTCATCCTATGAGGGTATTCCTCCAGCCACCCACTCACTCTTGCCTACCTGCCCTGGCATTCCCCCACACTGGGGCATAAAATCTTCACAGTCCAAAGGGCCTTTCCATTGATGCCAGACAAGCTTACATATGCGGCTGGAACTATGAGTACTCTATGTGTACTTGTTAGTTGGTGGTTTAGTCCCTGGGAGCTCTGGGGGGGTCTGGTTGGTTGATATTGTTGTTCTTCTTATGGGGTTGCAAACACCTTAGGCTACTTCTGTCCTTTCTTCTCCATTGAGGATCCCATGCTCAGTCCAATGGTTGTCTGCAAACATCTGCCTCTGTATTTGTCAGGCTCTGGCAGAGCCTCTCAGGAGACAGCTATATCAGACTCCTGTCAGCTTGCACTTCTCGGCATCCACAATAGTGTCCAGATTTGGTGACTTTATATGGGATGGATCCCCATGTGGGGCAGTCTCTAGATGGCCTTTTCTTAAGACTCTACTCCACATTTTGTCTACATATTTTCTCCCGTGAGTATTTTGTTCTCCTTTCTAAGAAGGACCAAAGAATCCACACTTTGGTCTTTCTTTTTCATAAGCTTCATGTGGTCTGTGAATTGTATCTTGGGTATTATGAGCTTTTGGGCTAATATCCACTTATAAGTGAGTGCATACCATGTGTATTCTTTTGATAATGGGTTACCTCACTCAGGATGACTTTTTCCAGTTCCATTAATTTGCATAAGAACTTCATGAGTTCATTGTTTTTAATAGATGTTTAGTACTCCCGTGTGTAAATGTAACATTTTCTGTATCCATTTCTATGTTGAAGGACGCCTGTTTTTTTTTTTTCAGTTTCTGGCTATTATAAATAAGACTGCTATGAACATAGTGGAACATGTGTCCTTTTAGCATGTTGGAGCATGTATGTGGTATAGCTGGGTCCTCATAGGTCATACTACGTGCAATTTTCTAAGAACCGCCAGGTTGATTTGCACAGTGATTATACCAGCTTGCAATCTCACCAACAATGGAGGAGTGTTCCTCTTTCTCCACATCCTCACCAGCATCTGCTATCACCTGAGTTTTTGATCTTAGCCACTCTGACTGTTGTGAGGTAGAATCTCAGGGTGGTTTTGATTTGCTTTTCCCTGACTACTAAGGATGCTGAACATTTCTTTAGATGCTTCTATGCCATTCAGTATTCCTCAGTTGAGAATTTTTTGTTTAGCTCCATATCCCATTTTTTAATATGGTTATGTGATTCTCTGGAGTCTAACTTCTTGAGACCTTTGTATATACTGAATATTAGCTTTCTATCAAATGTGGAATTAGTAAAGATATTTTCCCAATCTTTTAGTTGCCATTTTGTCCTATTGACAGTGTCCTTTGCCTTACAGAAGATTTGCAATTTTGTGAGGGCCCATTTGTAGATCTTATAGCATAAGCCATTGGTGTTCTATTTAGGAAAATTTCTCCAGTGCCCATGTGTTTGAGGCTCTTCACTCCTTTCAATTCTATCAGTTTCAGTGTATCTCATTTTGTGTGGAGATCTTTGATTCACTTGGACTTGAGCTTTGTAAAAAAAAGACAAGAATGGATTGATTTATATTCATGTACATGGTAGTCACCATTTGAACCAGCACCATTTGTTGAAAATGCTGTCTTTTTTCCACTGAATGGTTTTAATTTTCTTGACAAAGATTAAGTGACCATAGGTGTGTGGGTTCATTTCTGGGTCTTAAATTCTATTCCATTGATCTATCTGCCTGTCTCTGTACCAATACCATGCAGATTTTATCACTATTGTCCTGTAATACAGCTTAAGGTCAGGGATGTTGATTCCCCTAGATACTCTTTCATTGTTGAGAATAGTTTTCACTATCCTGTTTTTTTTTTGTTGTTGTTGTTATTCCAAGTGAATTTGGAAATTGCTCTTTCTATCTCTATGAAGAATTGAGTTGGAATTTTAATGGGGATTACATAGAATTTGTAGATTATTTTTGGCAAGATGGCCATTTTTACTACATTAATTCTGCCAATTCAAGAGCATGAGAGATCTTTCCATTTTCTGAGATATTCTTCAATTTCTTTCTTCAGAGATTTGAAGTTCTTGTCATATAGATCTTTCACTTGCTTGGTTACACACTAAGGTATTTTATATTATTGGTGACTACTGTGAAGGGTGTCACTTTCCTAATTTCTTTCTCAGCCTGTTTATCTTTTGAGTAGAAGAAGGCTACTGATTTGAGTTAATTTTATATCCATCCACTTTGTTGAAGTTATCAGGTTTTTCAGTTTTCTGGTGGAATTTTTGGAATCATTTAAGTATGCTATCATATCATCTGCAAATAGTGATATTTTGACTTCTTTTTTTTACAATTTGTAGCCCTTTGACCTCCTTTTGCTGTCTAATTGCTCTGGCTAGGACTTGGAGTACTATATTAGATAGGTAAGGAGAGAGTGGACAGCCTTGTCTAGTCCCTGATCTTAGTGGGATTGCTTCAAGTTTCTTTCCATTTAGTTTGATGTTGGCTACTGATTTGCTGTATATTGCTTTTACTATGTTTAGGTATGGACCTTGAATTCCTGATCTTTCCAATACTTTTAGCATGAGAGGTGTTAAATTTTGTCAAATGCTTTCTCAGCATTTTTTTTCTTTGAGTTTATTTATAGAGTAGATTACATTGATGGATTTCCATATATTGAACCATCCCTCTTTCCTGGGATAGAGCTTACTTGATCATGGTAGATAATCATTTTGTTGTGTTCTTTGGTGAGTTCAGTTCGCAATAATTTTTTTTTTTAGTTGCTTCATGATTTTCATCTTTTCTTTTACAGAGATTAAATCCATTCAGAGGACTCTTTTATTTGTTTTTTTTTTATTGGATATTTTATTTACATTTCAGATATTATCCCCTTTCCTCATTCCCTCCACCCAGAGGCCTCCTATCCCATCCCTTCTCCTTCTGCTTCTATGAGGTTGTGCTGCCTCCCAGCCACTCACTCCCACCCTTCCTGCCCTCGAATTCCCCCACACTGGGGCATCCAGCCTTCATGGAACCGAAAACCTCCTTTCCCACCTATGCCCAACAAGGCCATCCTCTACTACATATACACCTGGAGCCATGGGTCCCTCTCTATGTGCTTCCAGGCTGGTGGTTTAGACCCTGGGAACTCTGGTTGGTTGGTATTGTTACTCTGTCCATGGGGCTACAAACCCTTTCAGCTCCTTCAGTCTTCTCTCTAACTCCTCCATTGGGAGTCCTATGATCAGTCTAATGGTTAGCTGTGAGCATTCACCTCTGTATATGTCAGACTCTGGCAGACCTCTAAGGAGACAGCTCTATCAGGCTCCTGTCAGCATGTACTTTCTGGTATCCATACCATCATCTGCTTAGGTGACTGCACATGGGATGGATACCCAGGTGGAGCAGTCTCTGAGTGGCCCCTCCTTCAGTTTTTGTCCCACACTTTGTCTTCATATTTGCTTCCATGTTATTCCTTTTAAGAAGGACCGAAGCACCCACACTTTGGTCTTTCTTCTTCATGAGCTTCATGTGGTCTGTGAGTTGTACTTTGGGTATTTCGTGTGTTTGGGTTAATATCCAATTATCAGTGAGTGCATACCATGTGTGTTCTTTTGTGATTGGGTTACCTCACTCAGGATGACATTTTCTAGTTCCATTCATTTACCTAAGAATTTCATGAATTCATTGTTTTTAATAGCTGAGTAATACTCCATTGTGTAAATGTACCACATTTTCTGTATCTATTCCTCTGTTGAAAGACATCTCGGTTGTTTCTAGCTTCTGGCTATTATAAATAAGGCTGTTAAGAACATAGTGGAGCATATGTCCTTGTTATATGTTAGAGCATCTTCTGGCCCAGAAGTGGTATAGCTATGTCCTTAGGTAATGCTATGTCCAATTTTCTGAGGAACCACCAAACTTATTTCAAGAGTGGTTTTTACCAGCTTGCAACACCACCAGCAATGGAACATCTTCACCAGCATCTGTTTTCACCTGAGTTTTTGATCTTAACCATTCTGACTTGTGTGAGGTAGAATCTCAGCATGGTTTTGATTTGCATTTCCCTGATGACTAAGGATGTTGACCATTTCTTTAGGTGCTTCTGGGCCATTCTAGTTTCTTCAGTTGAGAATTCTTTGTTTTGCTCTGTACCCCATTTTTAAATAGGGTTATTTGGTTGTCAGGAATCTAATTTCTTGAGTTCTTTCTATAGATTAAATATTAGCCTTCTACAGTATGCGATAATTTTATTGAGTATTTTGCGTCAATAGTCATAAGAGAAATTGGTCTGAAGTTCTCCTTCTTAGTTGAGTCTTTGTGTAGTTTAGGTATAATTTAGGCTTCATAGAACAAATGTGGGAATGTTCCTTCTGTTTCTGTTTTGTGGAATAGTTGGAAGAGAATTGATATTAGGTCTTCCTTCAAGGTCTGCTAGAATTCTGCACTAAAGCCATCTTGTCCTGGGCTTTTCTTTTTGGTGGGGAGACTTTAAATGACTGTTGTTATTTGTTTAGGGGTTATGGGACTATTTAGATGGTTTATCTGTGCCTGATTTAACTTTGGTACCTGGTATCTGTCTAGAAAATTGTCCATTTTATCTAGATTTTCCAGTTTTGTTGAGTACAGGCTTTTGTAGCAGAATCCGTTTTTTGTTTTTTGTTTTTTGTTTTTTAATTTCCTCAGTTTCTGTTGTTATGGCTCCCTTTTCAATTCTGATTTTGTTAATTTGGATACTGTCTCTGCCCCCTCTGGTTAGTCTGTCTAAGGGTATATCTATCTTGTTGATTTTTCTCAAAGAACCAACTCTTTGTTGATTCTTTGTATAGTTTTTTTGTTTCTACTTGGTTGATTTCAGCCCTGAGTTTGATTATTTCCTTTGGTCTACTCCTCTTGAGTATATTTGCTTTTTTTTGTTCTAGTGCTTTCAGCTGTGCTCTCCAGCTGTTAGCGTATGCTCTCTCCAGTTCCTTTCCAGAGGCTCTCAGAACTATGAGTTTTCCTCTTAGTGCTGCTTTCATTGTGTCCTATAATTTTGGTATGTAGCACCTTCATTTTCATTAAATTCTAAAAAGTTCTTAATTTCTTCCTATACCAAGTTATTATTGAATAGAGTGCTGTTCAGCTTCCATGTGTATGTGTGCTTTTTATTATTTTTGTTGTTATTTAAGACTAGCCTTATTCTGTGGTGATCTCACAGGATACATGGGATTATTTTAATCTTCTTGTATCTGTTGAGGCCTGTTTTGTGACCAATTATATGGTCAGTTTTGGAGAAGGTACCATGAGGTGCTTAGAAGAACCTTTTTGTTTTAGGATGAAATGTTCTGTAGATATCAAATGTTAAATCCATTTGATTCATAACTTCTGTTAGTTTCACTGCGTTTCTGTTTAGTTTCTGTTTTCATCATCTGTTCTATCAAAATTACACTAGACATCGCACCCTCACCAGACTTTAAAAACCAGAAGATCCTGGGCAGATGTCATACAGACCCTAAGAGAACAAGTGCCAGCCCAGACTACTATACCCAGCAAAACTCTCAATTAACACAGGTGAAGAAACCAAGATATTCCATGACAAAACCAAATTTACACAATATCTTTTCTCAAATCCAGCCCTACAAAGGTTGATAGATGGAAATTTCCAACAGAAGGAGGAAAACTACACTCTGGAGAAAACAAGAAATAATCTTCTTTCAACAAACCCAAATGAAGATAGCCAAACAAACACAATTCCACCTGTAATAACAAAAGTAACAGGAAACAACAATCACTTTTCCTTAATATCTCTTAACATCAATGGACTCAATTCCCCAATAAAAAGATAGACTAACAGACTGGATATGTAAACAGCACCCAGCAAGGCAAACTCTCAATTTTAACATCTGTGCTCTAAATGCAAGGGTACTCATATTCATAAAAGAAACTTTAGTAAAGCTCAAAGAACACATTGCACCTCACAAAATAATAGTGGGAGACTTCTACATCCTACTCTCATCAATGGACAGATCATGGTAATAGAAATTAAACAGAGACACAGTGAAATTAACAGAAGTTATATTTTTAGTTTTACCAGTCATTTATTTTCCTCCACAAACTAAATATACATTTGTAAATAATATCAACAGTACCAAAAACAAGTTCTCTTTTGTGGTTTTGTTGTCTATATATTTTCAACCTTTCCTTTGAAATAATATTATATTCCTTTCTTCCCTTCTTTTCTCCCTTCAGTGCACCCCAGGTTCCCTAATGCCTACCCTTGTCATATCCCCTCAGGTTGATAGATTTTTCTTTAATTGCTATTCATATGTGTGCATATTCAAACATATGCACATACAACCTTCGCCTCTTTTATTGTTGCTAAGTATATGAGTATATGGCTTTAAGGATTAGACAATAACAAGGCTCATCTTTGGGAAAGACTAATTCTTCTCCCAGCAGTCATTCATTGCCTTTGTTTAGGGTTCTTTGTTTAGGGTTAACATGATGCAAATTTTTTCTGTCATGTAAACATGTACCCCCACATTATTATTGAAAAAGCATGGAAGTTTGAGGTCTTAAATTTAGTTTAGTAATTACACGTGAACAATATAGTATTTACACTGCTTTAAAAATGGTTCTGTCAGATGTCTCATGTGCTAGTTGGAATAAAAAATGCAGCATCAAGACTGAGGAAGCTACTATGCAGCAAGCCTCTCTGCTCTCCATCCTGGGGTAATGTTGTCATCTAGGATGAATTAATACGGATTTATTACCAAGGCACTTTCCTTCCTGTGCACCGGATGGACTGAAACTTCTAAATCCCAGCAAAGATTAACTTCCAGTTCCAGTTCAGGGAAACATAAATAACAAAATCTCTAGATATTCTCTTGCCCATCCTATGTCAGTCATGAGATTGTATATAGACTTTTCAGGTCTCACAGTGCTTTAATCAGATATCAAACGAATACTGTAAAGCAGGTCAGAGGTACTGATGGGCTCCCCAGAGGAAGCTCCACTCCACGCTGAAAGTCCATAATAGGGTAGAGGAGGCTCTACTGAGCACACACTACTTTGGTGAATTCACTTTGCCAATGTTTGGCATCGAGAAACTTGGAAATTCCCCTTCCCTATGTTGTGGATGCCAAAACTTTTAGAGTATGAGTCTACCAAGGAGTTTGCAAAATGAGGGATTGGTATTGAACCATGTGTCCTAGGAAAGTTGAATCAGTTGTAGTCAGGATACAACAAGCACAGGAAGAGTAGAAGAAATGCTTCACAACTGAGAGAAATGAGGAGCTAGTGACAGCCAGTGGACCAAGCCTGTAGCTCTCCTGTTCTGAAAGGCAACTTTCCTTTATCTGCCAGAACTCTACTGTTACTTCTTGGGCAAAAATGGCAGTCACTTTCAAAATGCCCTGGTTCTTGTCTAAGAGACCATTTAAACTAAAGCAACTGAAACATTATTGATTGAGACCTGAAACATTTTCACCCCTTTTGTGGGAACCTCACAAGAAAATTTAATTCAGCCATAGGAAATAAAGAGCTATTTGGTATATATTGAAAGGGGAAGGTAGTATATTTACAGCACAATTGTATTTTATTAACTTTTATTTTTTATTGATTTTTTTTTGTATCCAAGGCTTCTAGTTATTTTTAGATGACACCAAATTTGTTTTCCCCATGTTTATGCCTAGTTGCCTGACCTTATTATTTCCTGACAATGTTGACTTGGAAAACTATCATGCTTACAGAATGCCAAAGTTCCCACTGTGGAGGCTTCCTAGCAGCACTCTGAGGTGATGCTAAGAGGTAGTCAGAAAATTATCTAACTAGAACTACAATAAAGAATTATTTTATAAAAATCTAGGACATAAAACATCTCTCCTCCTTCCTCAAATTATGTCCTTTGCTTTTGCATCTACAATCATAAAATTATTTCTATGTTAATTGGAAATAAAATTCCACATTTCAAAAGCCTCCAGTTTCTTGGCTACTGCAAGCTTATGTATACTGGAGTGGGTATATAGCCATATGAGTATCCTTCAAGGAAGTTCTCACACTCTTGGCAGGTATTTAATTTTTAGTAAAAAGGAAAATAATTAGAAAATGTTAGAGCATTCTTTGTTCTTTCTCATGCACGCACACACACACACGCACGCATGCACACACACAAAGGCATAAAAAAATACTGATATATCTTCTTTGTGGCTGTCTCAATATAAGATCTTAGCTCTTGAATTACTGTAGAACAGGGAACACTCTCAACATTAGTTGTAAATGAGTTTTTTTTCCAAGAGTATATTCATAGAAAGCATGTAATGAAGTTCAAAGATCTCAACCACACTCTGACTCTGTTTTCTTTAGGGCAGTAAATGTAGTTGATGGATGATCAGTATGCCAAAAAAGACACAAACTTCTACAATCTTAGGAATCCTAAAAAACTAGGTTTTTTTTTTTTTTTTTTTTTTTTTTTTTTTTTTTTTTTTTTTTTTTTATGTTTCTTAAGTCAAAGACAAACCAGTCTATTCACAATTTTCTAGATGATTCTTTTAGAGGAGATGCTTATCTATAAAGGAAGTAATAGTGGTGAGAGATCAATAGATGTACACACATAATGTGGGAGCTTCTTTACTCTCTTTATGTAGCCAACTTATTTCTTTATCTCATTTATGTAATTGTTCTGTCAGTATAGGTTAGCTTTTGCTATTCTCAACAAAATAGTTGACTTTTAGAGTAATTTAGCATCAGCGTCACAATTTGCCACCATCATATTTTGGTCCATAGTGCTCTAACTTCCAATGATAATGCCTGGTGTTCCCAGGGTTGAGGGACAGGGTATCAATGCCCTCATTGTGAGTTTGTACTATTTTAGGAGATGTTAACTGCAAAATCTTCATGTCATTTTCCCTAGTTATCGTTATCTCATCATTACATTTGGTGAAAGAATATGACTTTTCTGCACTGATTTCACTCAAGTATCCAGTTTATAAGTGCTGTACTGGAAATATAATCAATGTTTCTAAAATGACGATGGTGGCATCAGAAGAGATTGGAAAGTGAGAGATAGAAAAGAACTGATTTTCCTCATCAAGCAAACTTTGGTTAAAAAAACAAATGACCCTTTTAGCAGAGTAAGGTGGTGCACACCTGTCTCTCAGAACTATGGAGGTAGGAAGAATAGAGAGTTCAAAGCCATCCTTTGGCATATTTACATAATGAAGTGGTTTGATTCAAATGTCCTCCATAAAGTCTCAGGCATTTAAATACTTGGTCCCAAGTGGGTGGCGGTTTGTGGAGGGTTAGGAAGTGTGGTTCTGCTGGAGGAAGTGTGCCATTGGGAATGGGCTTTGAGATTTCAAAGGATTCCTGTTATTTTAAGTTAGCTCTGTCTGCCTCCTCTTCTCAGCTGGTGTTCCATTTGGCTACCAATACCTCCACTGTGCAATCACAGACTGTAACCTTCTGAATCTGTAAGATCAAAATAACCCCTTTCTACTATAAGCTGCCTTGTCTTATCATAGCAATAGAAAAATAACTAATATAGTGAGTTATAACCCTGTCTAGGTTATGTATACATTTTAAAAAAACATTTCCAGATACAGAAGTCATAAAATGACACTTCAGCCAGAAGATATACAGAAATCTCTTCATCCACAGACAAAACTAAATTTTTAAATACCGATTATCAGCTCTCCATTTTACTCTGCTAATTTATGCATTTCTTTTTAAGTGGAAGTATGTCTATTTTCTAGATCTGAATATTTCATGTAAATAGCCAAAGTTGGGTCATTAATACTTCCTAATAAGTCTATCACATTTTTATGATTTCATTGAAACCTAGCATCAGCTGTTTATGCTTTTATTTCTCCATGACTGAATATGCAATCTACTTTAAGGTAACTGTGGAAAGAACTGATAGTGTATTCAAATAATACAAATATTTAATTAATTCTTTCTATGAACACCTTTGAGAAGTACTGCATTTTATGTTTCATCTTACCTCATACAAAATTTATATATCTTAAATATTCCATCAACATCAACTGTGAAAACATATATATCTGATCCAAAATTCACATTGGCTAAATAGAAATTTTAGTTCCAGAAACCATCACAAAGTAGAAATTGTCCAAATATTTGCCTTGGCCTGTTCTTAGTTTGCTGAGCTACCACTTTCCTTAAGTTCATTGGTCTTTAGTGTTGGGCAGGTAAAGCTTCATACCATTTTATTTGTTTCTCGTAGATATTTGTTGTCACTTATTTTACTGTGGTTGCTAGTAGTGCTTAATATAACCTCACAGAATCTTTGATGAACTACATTAACTACATTAACTGAACCAATATAAAGTGAAAAGAATATCCTGTTTCTTCCAACATAATTTCTTTATTACCACAGATAGTACTCGGTGAGGACTCAACTACGTGAATTAGAGGTCTCTGTGGCCTGCAGAAACCATCAAACGAGTACTTACATTACAGCTCAAAGTCCAGCTTGCCCACAGAATATCTTATCACAAGCTATCCTCAGTTTCTTTCATGCAAAGCTGAGAAGGAAAACTTCACAGGATTTTTAGTAGAATAAACTCAGACGTAATTCACAGTCAGAGAAGAGATAAAGGAGAGAGAGGTCGGGGAGTGACTATGTGTACGGGGAGTATAGCGGGACAGTGACCAGCACGTAAAGTGAATAAATAAATGAATTAATGGAAAAGAGAAGTGATACACAAAGAGTACTAGATAATAAAAGAGATGAGGTGAAATAGGTGTACCCATTTCTAGTAACTGAAGAAACAGTCATTGTTGAAAATCAAATCAGTAGTCCATGAGCAGTAGGAGGAGCTACAACCAGCAGAAAATGAGTGGACAGTGCTCAAACCAGCACTCTCCAGATGTGTTTGTCTATTTGATTAAATTAAGAGATAATCAATCAGGCAATAGTAATTCAATAGACTAAGGATATTTAGAAACAAATATGTTGTGGAACTTGTCTATACAATGTTCAACCACATACAAATATTCGGTGAGGAACTATGCAATGTTATAACTATGCCTCACAAAGCTCACGTGTTGGTAGTTCCACGTGTAATAGTGTCATCAAGCTTGTATCCTCTTACAAAGGTCAATCCGTTATTGTGGGGGTAAGTTCCTTATATATGGTTAAGACAAGATGAATCTAGACCCTGTTTCTTTTACTTTTCTCTTTCCTGGACAGACTTTAAGGCACACGAAGACTGTTTTATCTACCCAGCTGGAAATGGTAAGCTGTCTCAGTTAATTTTGCCTTGCTGTAATAGAACTATTTTACAAAGAAAATACATTTTTGTTTTTCATGGCTCTGGAGGTTGAGAGATATTGTAACCACCCACTCTTCTTACTTTCACATTTATATTCTCTTGCCTTCTGCCTCTGCCACGGATGATATAGGAAGAAAGTCCTCACCAACTGCTGACACATTTATTTTAGGTTTCCCCATCTCTACAACTATGAGAAATATATTGACTTCTTTCTAAATTATCCATCTGTAGAATCATTTTTACAAGAATATAAAACAAATTAAACAGGAAACTGATACTAAAAAGTGCTATAATAAGTAGCTGAAAATGTGGAATTAATGTTGATATATCTTAGATGAAAAAATTGGGGGAAACATGACTGAAAAACTTATAGATTGCTATGAACAGAACATTAAATAAGATATTAGGCTCATGGGTGGTGGGGCTGGCAGTGCTGGTATTGGTAGTGGCAGAGGTGGTGATTTGGAAGTTGATAGAAGCATTTATGATAAAAAATACCATTCTGATGAGATCTTACAGGAGACAAAGGAGTAAGTATAGACAAGGACAATAAAGAACATCATCGAGATGAGTTTTATGATTTCAAAGCAACCTTTCATCACAATTTACACAACTGAATCATCACTAATACAATAGTGCGGGAAGGTGGGGCTCTCAAACTATTCACTCTTAAATGTGTTAATGCATTATATGGGAGAAAACTAGTCATCTCTGAAATGAGTTTTCATTAAAAAAATCAGTCTCTCCTTCCCCCTCCTCAAGTTTACTTACCTCATCACCCTCTTCTCCATGATGCTATAGCAAAACAACCCTTGCTAAAATATTAACTGACTTACAATATCTCTCAACTTCCAGAGCCATGAAAAACAAAAATGTATTTTCTTTGTAAAATAGTTCTATTACAGCAAGGCAAAATTAACTAAGACAGCTTACCATTTCCAGCTGGGTAGATAAAACAGTCTTCCTGTGCCTTAAAGTCTGTCCAGAAAAGTGAAAAGTAAAAAGAGATTATAGGAAGGACAATCTGAAATCTAAAAACAGAGTGAGACATAATTCACCAGGCAAAAGAGGATACAAACCTATTCTAATCAGCTGAAGCAGCAAACCTAGTTGGGAGAAAGTAAATTCATTAGAACTACAGAGAGGAGTTGTTCTAGATCAATCAAGAGAGGGTACTTAAAAAGTTTTGAAAAATTCAAACAAAAGGGGATTTAGTCAGGTAACAAAATTTGAATTTTTATACAAACATTCAGAATATGAAGATACTCAGAGTTTCAGTGAGGTGGGCAACAAACATGGAGGGACTATTCATCACAGAGAGATGATTCTTCTTGTAGGGTAGAATGCGGGGTTGCAGTTCAGAGAAGCAGGCACTAGAACAATTTGTTGAGAAAACAAGTGGTGTAACTTGGAATCCTGAGTGAAGCTACTACAAATAGGAAAACAGAAACTAAATACAGAACTGAAGAGCTGAGGGATCTGCTGAAAATAGTAACACACTCTGAATCAGTCTAAAAGAAGAAGATATACCAAATGTTTTTGAATGGTTGTACTTGGGACAGAGAAGACTCATTCATTCCTGGACAGTTTAAGATTTTAGTGCTTGTAACAGTCTAAATAGGTGTGTCAATAATTTTGCCAATGAAAAGGTTGACCGGAACAGATCAATGACATTTGATAGGCACTGAGGGTTGTTTGGAATTGGATAAAACAGAAGTTACAGATGAAGAAATAATAATTAATTAAATATACCAGAAGACAGATACTATAATTCCATTGGAGATCAAGATTAGGTGATATCTTAGAAAGTTCAGGATAGCCTACATTGTTGGATTGAGAAAAAAGTTTTGGTGAAGAAAGAGAAGGGAGACAGATTTTAGACTAAAACAGTTACACAACGGATAAGATTGTCATCGAAGACGGTCATTTGTGATAATGGTTATCTGTCACAGTCCACTCGGGATCCAGGCTTCCTGGTGAAGCTCCTGATCAGACAACGGGGTATGAAAATGGAAGAAGCAGTGTAGGGACATTGGGATCATTCTCAAAGGCAAGTACATCCATATTTTAATTCCCTCCTTCACTTTGTCCTACCTCTATTTTTTCCTTGTCTCCTCCTTCTATTCCCTCTAACTCAACTCCCTCTTTCTCCTATCCTTTTCCTTCTTCATCTGTGAGCATGTGTGCATATGTGTGTGAGCATGTGCATACGTGCATGCCTAGGTGTGTGTGTGTGTGTGTGTGTGTAAGCTCACTCAAAGAAGTCATCACTAACAACCATTATCCAGCACTATTCTATGTTCATGTAGTTTGCTGTTATTCCTCATTTTGAACAATTTTTGTCTTAATTGTGCTTTAATAAGCTACACTTATTAAAGTCATGAGTTATTATGAGTTATGGCAAACTCATAGAATACTTAGCTAACATGTATGAAGCCGTGAGTTACATACATAGCACAGATGGATGGATGGATGGATGGATGGATGGATGGATGGATGATAGATTAGCTTATAGATAGATAGATAGATAGATAGATAGATAGATAGATAGATGATAAATAGACACAATAATGATGCAAAGATACATACAAAGATGATGAATAGTAGGTAACGTGTTACTATAAATTTAAGAAATGCAGCCATATCATAAGAAGTTCTGAAATAAAAGACTCCTATTACTTTTTAAAGCAAATTTGAGAATGATTGCTATGACTTTGAATAGAGATGTTACTAAAATAATTAATTTGAAACCCAAGAAAGACAATTTAAAATAAAGTAAAATTCATGGCTGCCTGCTGAGTACATGAAGCACGAAAAACTGGATCATCTGTGCACCTGCACTGTTGCTGAGTGTTCAGCCATGCTTAGCTGTAGTATAAAAGAGGAAGTATTAGTTTAAGAGCATTAGTGTTTAACCCTCATCTCAGCCTCGATACTACAAAAACAATCTCTAACAAGAATTCTTCCTTGAAATAAAATATCTTTTCTGAAGTTTGTGTAATATTTGCTTTTGAAATGAACTCTGAACAAGTTTGTCCTCTTGAGAATACACAATGATTACCTCATTGTGTGGAGACTGTTATGGATATTTTCCAATAGAGACATATTTTCTGAAGGTCATAGGAAGGATTTATGTTGGAGGCATTTAGTGACTAACAACAGTACCCAATTGGATAGAAACCACCTACTCATGTCTGGAGGAAAAGCAATGAAATATTATACCACTAAAAAGAAAATTATAATCACAGAATTTCTGTCAAAGATTATTAAATATCCCTTGGCATCTCTGAAGGAAAAGTAAGTAATTATCAAGTCTCATTTCAAATTAAAACCCTGTCCTGGTTGCCCACATCACTCTTACACAGGCATGATAATGAAGGAGACTTGTGGTACCCTTGTGTATATTGCAGAAGAGTGAGTTGGCTGGGCATCCTCATGATAGAATCTTTTTCAGCTGCAATTTAATTAAAACAGTGAAAGATCTGACCTTTGCTGGAGATTTTCTTATCCATACCACTAAAAATATCCCTTGGAAGCAATCCATCAATAATGATCTTTCTAATAAAATCCTGCTAGAACTGAAGAAAAGACAGGAAATGAGACACAACAGAACCCACAAAGGTTAGCACAAGTTAGCTCATGTTTAGTTGTCAAGAAACCAGAGTCACAAGATGCTTTTCAATGAAGGCAAGGCACAAATTCAAGCTGCCCAGTTTTAGAAGCAACAAATGAAATCTCTTTTTAAATGTCCTTCATACAGCAAAGGTCTGATCAGTGTGGAAGGCTTTCCATTACTCATTTCTTTTTTTTTTTGTTAATATTTTTTTATTGGATATTTTATTTACATTTCAGATGCCACCCCCATTCCCCATTTCCCCTTCCTAGAAAACCCCTATCTCGTGCACCCTTTTCCTTTTTGCTTTTATACAACTTTTTAAAAAAATGTTAATCAAAGGCTTTATAAGTATGGTAATGTTCAATCAGAAGTGTAACCCAATACCCAACCTAGATATATAAACTATCTTTGACTGGTGGAGACACGTGAACTTCTGCCTCCATGCCCCGCCTCTATTTTTCTCTCTTTCTCTCTCTCATCACCTAGCTTCTCCTGTCCTTCATCTTCTCCTCTCCTTTCTCCATCTCTTCCTGTCTGTACTCCTTCTCCCTTAACTCCTCCTACATATCACCCTTCCTGTTAAAATAAAACTTTTCTCTCAAAATACAATTAGAGCACAATTATTCCTATTTGTACCAGTGAGGTACAAGATAGTCCTAATACCCAGTCCATCATTTTGTTGACTAACCAGAACCTCTGTTGTCTCTCATGACTAAAACACTTAGTTTTGAACCTAGCTTTTTTCTTGGCTTTAGAATGAATGTCAGCTGAGAACCATCCACTCAGATCTTTTCTCTCATAGTAAATAGCCAGGATTGGCTATGAGACTATAGGTCTTCAACCCAGTCAGAAATCCAGAATGACTGAGTTAACTGAAATTATGGGAAGCACTAAGCATAGCTTCTAAAATTAAGCCAATTTATAGACACCGCTGAACACCTGGACAGCCCCTATACTACCGAACGTTGGAGCATCAAATCTTCAGCCTTCTGGCCCAGAATTATCTGACAGACCTTAGTGATGCAGAATTACTAAGGGCTGATTACTCTGTCTAGGCAGATATAAACAGTCGACCATTCTGCAAGTGTGTCCTTTTCTGGACAGTAATTTGTCTGTAGATGGAAAGAGGCAATTCTTGCCTAGTGGCTGTCTCACCACAACTGGAGTAACTCCAAGGATGCTCAGTTTCTTCTTAGAATCCAAGACAGGAAGCCGTCAGGAGCAGACAGGTCTCTAATAAAAATGAACACTAATATAGAAATATTTGTAACGTCAATTCTATGGACTTCTGACGTTTTGAAATCCAACCATCCATGTAAGGTAACCTGGACTGTTGTCTGTTAACTTCTCTCAGCTATTTTTAATTAAAATATAGAAAACACCCTAACAATAAGCTCAAAGCCATGAATTTGCTATAGTCCCTTAACTCACAGGCTAACCGTCTCAAATCAGTTAAAAAAGTTAAAGAAGGACGGGGTCTAAGCTTTGTATTTCTAAATGTGTTATACAGGCACAATGCCCATGAGAGTATCAATATTTGTCTCACTTTTATATCAATAAGAAGCTCATACCAATGAAAACCTTAAATTTGAAATTAAAGTAAATTTTGTACCATTTAAGAAATTATAAGTTCATTTTGATACTAATTATACAGATTTCTACCAATAGGTTATGGCTATGCAATAAATCCTAGCTAATACTCCCTGTTCCAACAAAACCACTACTTTTCCCTAGAGAGACAGCCTAATATTAACCACCTTAGTCCCCAAGCCCAGGGAATAGGGGCGCTGACTCTTCTTTGACTTCAAGCTGATTACAGGTGTTGAGATATTAGAAGAAGGGTGAGGGGAAGAGTAAATTGATAAGCCTCTGATGCTGTGTCTTCACTGCATCCAGATGGAATTCCAGGACATCAGAGGTTTGAGCAGTTCTGCTCATTTTGCTTGATGAGTAGATACACCGAGGCTGTGTATTCTGCAATATACAATTCTCAGAACAAATTTTAGTATCAAGAAAAAAAAATTTCCTTAAGGGGTTGACATTTTTTTAAAGATGTTGGTTCTAACAACTTTTTCCCCCATTTTTAGTTGGTTATAATATTTATGTTTCAAATTCTATCCCCTTATCCCACTTCACCTTCCCACCCAGGAACCCCTTATCCCATTCCCCCTCCTTGTGCTTCTATGATAGTGTGATTTTTCAGTTTCTATGATGCTGTTCCACTAACATAAGCTGCCTCCTAGATTTCTAAATCCTTCCATTTGTGTTATTAAATCTCCTATTTTTTTATTTTTCTTTCTTTTTTTCCCTTTTTTCTCCTTTTTTATCTCTTTTTTTAAAATTGGGTATTATATTTACCTTTCAGATTTTATCCCCTTACCCTACTTCCTCCTACCACCCAGAAACCTCCTGTCCCATCCCCCCTCTTACATGCTTCTATGGGGCAGTGCCCACACCTACCCCCAACCCCCCGCACTACTCCCTCACTTCAGTACCTCACTACAGTTCCCTCACTCCCCCCCCCACACACTCTGTGTTCGTTTTTTTATGGGACCAAGAAGTTCCTCTCCCACCTATGCCCGACACATATCCTCCCCAACATATACCGCTGGAGTCCTGAGTCCCTCCCTATGTGCTCCTAGGCTGGAGATTTAGACCCTAGGGAGCTCTGGTTGGTTAGCATTGTTGCTTTCCTCCTGGGGTCACAAACCCTTTCTGCTCCTTCAGTCTTCTCTCTAACTTCTCCATTGGGAAACCCTTGATCATATCAGTGGTTAACTGTGAGCATCGTCCACTGAATTTGCTATTCCAAGCTTTTGGGTTAACATCTGCTTAACAATGAGTAAATCCCATGTGTGTTCTTTTGTGATTGGGTTAACTCACTCAGGATGGTAATTTCTAGATCCATCCATTTGCCTAAAAATTTCTCAAATTCATTATTTTTAATAGCTGAGTAATACTCCATTGTGTAGATGTACCACATTTTTTGTATCCATTCCTGTATTGAGGGACATCTTGGTTCTTTCCAGCTTCTGGCTATTATAAATAAGGCTGCTATGAACATAGTGGAGCATATGTCCTTATTATATGTTGGAGCATCTTCTGGGTAAATGCCCAGGAGTGGTATAGCTGGATCCTCAGGTAATGCTATGTCCAGTTTTCTGAGGAACCGCCAGACTGATTTCCAGAGTGGTTGTACCAGCTTGCAATCCCACCGACAATGGAGGAGTGTTCCTCTTTCTCCACACCCTCACCAGCATCTGCTATCACCTGAGTTTTTGATCTTAGCCATTTTGATTGGTGTGAGGTGGTATCTCAGGGTTGTTTTGATTTGCATTTCCCTGATGACTAAGAATGTTGAGCATTTCTTAAAGTGCTTCTCAGTCATTCGAGTTTCCTCTGTTGAGAATTCTTTGTTTAGCTCCGTACCCCATTTTTAATAGGGTTATATGGTTGTCTAGAGTATAGTTTCTTGAGTTCTTTGTATATCTTGGATATTAGCCCTCTATTGAATGTAGGATTGGTTAAGATCTTTTCCCAATCTGTTGGTTGCTGTTTTGTCTTATTGACAATGTCCTTTGCCTTACAGAAGCTTTGCAATAAAATATTGCTGGTAAAGTAAACTAATTTCAAGTTAAATTCAACTCATTCACTGTGTGGTCTCAGCCTTTTAGAATATACTTACATGGTCTCAGCCGTTGCTGTGCTTCACTTAGTGTTTGAATTGTCTGTGTTTGAACTGGTGGCCGTGTCAACTCAAAGACTCATAAAACAATTATTCAAACTTTTCACAAAAATAGTTTTCAGCATTTGTAAGTTTGCTGGTATGCTATCTAAGTCAAATCTGATCTTTAATTATGTTTATTTTTATAAAATAACATGGTAGACATTTGAGTGACAGACAATTTTTATTCATTCATACTCATAATCTATTGTAACTTGATTCATTCAAAAAGGCTATGAGGGTTAGGAGAATGTCTCAGTAAATAATATGTGTTGGATTCAAGTTAGAGCACTGGAGTTCATAACTCTGTGGTTCTGAGAACAGCCCTGATATTCTTGGAGCCTGCTTCTTATGAGTGATATATGCCAATGACTAGGCTGACCATCAAGACTATTTAGTTTTCCTAAACCTTTCAGCACACTTTAAACCCATCTAGTAATCTCATGCAGCCCATTAAAATTACCAGGAAAGTGAAACCTATTTCAGTTTCAATTGTAATGACACATTTATTCTTCATTCTTCTACATCTGCTTTTAAACCAACTTTAATAATAACACTTACCAGGCACATCTGGAAGACATGTTGATACTACTTGGAAACAGACATTATACATGTTACTCAATCTAGGACAGATGATAATTGATGTTAATTAGTTATTGCCCTAACGTTTCATGGAAGACCTAATGTGACAAGCTGATGACATCATGACAGTTGATCTAGGCAGCATAGCATTGTGCTCATTGACTCTGTTGTAGGGTGTTTTTGTTGCTGTTCTGCAAATTAATGCTGCCGTCATCCTGGATTTTGTCTTCCCTTCTTCTGGGTTGTCAGTCAAATTATCTGTAGAAACTCCATGCAAAGCACAACAGGTAATTTATTAATAGCAACACACACATCCAGGTGAAGCTTTCTAATAGGAGAGGTTGAAGTAAGCAAAGAAGATGTAAGTCCTAAGCAGATCTCACCACTTCCTAAACAAAAACATTAAGTGAGGTCTATGCAGAAAGGAAACCTAGAGATGTTAAAAGTAAGCTTGTTGTTGTTGTTCTGCAGAATACGTTATACCTTATACTGAAAGAATGGGTCACAAAGACACTAAGATAAGGGTGTAAGTCTACCGAGTCTCTTAAATAAAAGAGAATTGGAATTGTGAGTACTTTTTACACACACCGACAATAAACTCTTGCAAACCAAAGATGCCAAAATAGAACAAATTCTCAAGCCCCCCCTTTTTTTAAATTGTAGAAAGAGAAGGGTCCACACAGAATGACATCTAGTCCTCTAGAATGTCACCCCATAGCAGTTTTTGTTTAGCTCCTTACTGCCTGATATCTGCTGCCAGGAAACCTTCATTTTATATATTTAATAGATACATTAGTTACTATTAAACAAGGTAAGAATAATTATAAAAGAGCTAATGTGCATACCTAAAAGGGAAATAAATGAGCAACTAGTTTCAAAAGTGGGAATAGAATAGAAGGAGAGGGGAAAGTGGGTTTATTAAAGGAAAAGATGTTTTGCCTCTGTTGAACCTTAAAAGTCAGAAAAAGCATAGCAGAATCAATCTTCTTTTTATAGCGTGGTCAGCTGTTTCCTACCCATCATGTAATGGGCTGGCAGTGAATATTTTCCATGAAGGGGAAAAGTGATCTCAGAGAGTACAGCTGCTTCAGTTCTACTCCAGTCAAAAATTCTCCTCTGTGATTTGAAAATATACCACTAAGGACTAATAGGAAACAATATTATTAGTTGTTCACATTACCAATTGCTGGGAATAGAAGAGCAAACTACAAAATAAAAGTTTATAGTTTCTTTTGGTATCTCAGTTTTATTGCAGGTATCCCTCTGTATCTACCTACAGATAACCAGAGAAGTTACATGAATGGAAACACAGAAGTATGCTTCAGAATTTTCAAAAAGTCAAAATACATAAGCTGTCACAATAAAATTAAATACTGAATTGAGATCAAGACAAAAATATGGAAATCCATTTTTAAAATATATTCCTCTAATATAAACAGCCAAGGATACTTCTGACATATGTAATCAGAAGTGGATAGATGCCACAGTATAGTGTAGGAGAAAGCACTGGTAAGCATCAAGAGTAGTTTAGGGTCTGACATTGGCAGTACATAGTTCCATCCTTCTATCCCAAAATGATACTTCTTCAGGAGTAACCCATGCTTTGAAAGAAAAGGAAGGAGGGTTTGAGTTTCTAAATTCCAATACCATTTTTAATCTATCATTGAAGAATCCTGAAAACACACTCTATACTGGAATGTACATTGTAATTTCCTTACTGATTAAAAACAAAACTGTACATCAGCCTAGATACTCAGAATTATAAATTGTACTCCCTGGAGTCTTGGGGTTTCATAGTTACCTCCATGGGCTGCTTCACAGAGTGCAAACAGGACAGGCAGGCAGAGACTTCTTGAGACTTTCTACCCTCCACACCATAACCATTTCTAACAGAGAAGCTTACTTCTGTCCTTAAGTTTCTATGAAGTTATGGTGTAGCCTTAGCATCTCCTTAGAAAAAATTCTGATAATTCAAAATATATACTGCAACTCATTGGCTATGCTAGCAAGTCACATAGGTGCTGTTTAGGAGTCTTCTAAATGAATTCCATTTTGGTTCCCAGGAAGTCTCCCACAGGATGTCACTGGGAATCTTATATCTATGGCATTGATCACTAAGAAACTCCCTAAAGAAAGAAGGTTTTGTCCAAATAATCTCAGAAGATGCCAAGAAAAAGTGTGCATTTTATACAGAAGGAAAAGACTTTTAACTTCTTGATCCATTTCCTCTAAAACAGAGCAGTGAACTTAGTTAAGATAGGAAAGGAAAGCATGGGGTTCTTTTGCCCACCAGAATATTGTCATCATTGTGATACATAGTAAGGGCCGGATATGCTAAGTGTCCCATAATATGTGGAACAGTTTTGCAAAATGAAATTTGGATGTCCTTACCAACCACAAAAATAAATTTGTTTAAAAACACTACATAACCATAACTGATGCATAGTAAAACCATGGAGTATATTCCTGAAACTCTTTTTTTAGGGTTGATTGAATATAGGTAGCTTAATTTCATATAAATGGTATAGCCATAGTAATATTGACATTCAGTGAATATTTTCCATACTTTCAAAGTATCATTTTGATGCTCATGTCAATATGGTGATGATGTTTTACTTATTTTTTACAGTCTTGTTGTAAGTTTCTAAATTACCAAATCAGCCATCTGGTTAAGGGGCATTGATCTCATTAGCTTGGCTTAACATGAGGTAGATAATGAAGCATATATATTCTCCAGTACCAATTGGATCATAGCAAAAGACTCCTTAATGAAGGATTAATGTATCATTCAAATTTAAGTTACTCCAGAAATTTATAGACAGTCTGCTGCCTCTTTATAGGTCATGTGTTCCTTATTTCAAACCTTTTCTAAAAGCTTAATATGAATATTCCTCTTGAAGAAAATGTTTAGAAAGAGTAGATTGAAAATGTAATTGTAGGGCCTGATTTTTGAAAGTGTGTGAATGAAGCTCATCATATTTCTTCATTATTATAAATTTATACAATATAAAAATGGCATTATGCACATAATCTAAAGAGATACTTAGAATACATGATGTTAAACTTTAGAAACATATAAACACTTATGTAAGATTTTTTCTCTTATATTTTACTAGCCATAAATAGTCTTTTGCTTTTTATAAAACTTTAATCTTGGAAATTTATTTAATATGACTAAGCTATAAAATTTTAATAGAATTGGACATATGGCTAAAAATATCACCTGTTACTATAATTATCAAGTACTTTTATGCTGCAGAACAGAATCACAAGGGGTTAGAAAAATAATTTTTTGGAGAAAATTATTTGTTTATTAATTCTATGAGCTATGGAGATGATTGTTCTTAGTGCTGAGATGAAATGAGTATAGAGGAGTGAGTCCCCTTCTCTGATCATTTAGCATTCTGGGATAAGTATGTCCATAAATTTCCTCTTGAATGTTAAGAAATAGCATAAGCATTTAATGCTACCCAGATTGCTTTTCCCTTTTTGAGATAAGTTTATTATGAAGTTTAAGATGTTTACCTGTAAGCAGGTAAAGACCATTCCTTCTTCTGTACTCCTTCTGTATGTTGCAAGCAGAAGGTGTGGACCAGATTAAAATTGGATCTTCCCATCTCAAAAGATCTGTATTAAAAGTGATTCTTTCCAGTTTAAATGATTTAATTAAATTGTTTTCCTCACAGATGTACCACCCAGTCACTTGGGGTTTAGTTAATTCCAAGTTTAGTCAAGTTGACAACCAAGAATAGTCATCAATGTTTCTATTTACAAATATTGGGCCATTCACAACTCTACTCCACATCATCATCGAGTACACTCTAAATAGTGCTCATGGTTGGTAGACAAGGGCCAATTATTTCCAAATTATATATAATTTCTTTCCCACCTCTCCCTTTCACAAACATAAAAAAACACATATTCACCATAATAAGAGGGCATATGTGATGGTTGATTTTGGTAATCAATTTGATTTTTTCCCTCCTGTCTATTTTTTTCTGTTTTATACCATGTTGTTTTTATTGCTATAGCTCTGTAGTACAATTTGAGATTAAGGATGGTGATTTTTTTTCCAAAAATTCCTTTACTATTTATAATAAATTTTATAGGTATCCTAAAGTTTTACTATTTTTACTGTTTTATTACTTTTATTTTATTTTTTTACATTCCAGTTGTTACCACCCTCTTGCTCTGCCCTTCCACAGTTCCTCATCCCATTCCTCCTCCCCTCTGTCTCCAAGAGGATGTTCACCCCCTCCAGCTCCAGGCCTCCCCACTTCCTGGAGCCTCAAGTCCCTAAAGGATTAGGTACATTTTCTTCCACTGAGGCCAGACCAGGCAGTCCTCTGCTCTAAATGTGTCAGGGGCTTTGGACCAGTTCCTATATCCTGACTGGCTCAGTGTCTGAGAAATCTCAGAGGTCTGAGTTAGCTGAGACTGCTAGTCTTTCTATGGAGTTGCTGTCCTCCTCAACCTCTTCCAGTCTTTTCCTAATTCAACCACAGGGATCCGGGACTTCAGACCATTGGTTGGGTGTATCTGTTTCTGTCTCGGTTATCTGCTTGTTTGGCCTCTCAGAGAACAGCCATGTTAGGCTCCTTTCTGTAAGCACACCACAGCACCAGTGATAGTGTCAGGCCTAGGAGCTTCCCCTTGAGATGGATCCCAAGATGGGCCTGTCACTGGACCTCAGTGTCTTCTCCATTTTGTCCCTGCAGTTCTTTTAGACAGGAGCAATTCTGGGTCAGAGTTTTTGACTGTGGCACGGCAGCCCCATCCCTCCACTTGTTGCCCTGTCTTTCTACTAGAAGTGGACTCCATGAGTTCCCTCTCCCCACTGTTGGTCATTTCATCTAAGGTCCCTCCGTTTGAGTTCTGAGAGTCTCTCACCTCCCAGGTCTCTGGTACTTTCTGGACGGTTCACTTTCCTCACCCAGAGTGTATATTTCCATTCATTCAGTTGACCCTATGTCACCCCCATACCCCATACCTGATCTTGTTCCCAGTTATACTCCCCCTCCCCTTTCCCACCTAGGTCCCTCCCTTCCTCTGCCTCCTGTGATTGCTTTCTTCTCCCTCCCAAGTGGGATTGAAACATTCTCACTTGGACGCTTCTGCTTATTAACCTTCTTGAGTTCTGTGGATTGTATCCTGGGTATTCTGTACTTTTTTGGCTAATATCCACTTATTAGTGATTACATACCATGCATGTTCTTTTGGGTCTAAGATACCTAGTTCAGGATATTTTCTAGCTCCATCCATTTACCTGCTCATGTATATGTAAACATTTATGAACTCCTACAATAGGTTTCTATATGACTATTTTTGAAAGGCCTTTAATATTAGTTAACTTTGCTCCTTGTATTTCTTCCTCAATCCTGCCCTTCCACCTTCCACTCCCCAGCTTCCCACCTATGCCAATTTTAACCTTGCTGTTCCACTATTTCACTATATTTCTTTATACCACTGTATTTGCTCCTCTACCCTTAAAAGCCTCCCTTGTACTAATATTCATCACAAAGATTTCTTTTTATTGTGAATATAAAATCTAGAAGCACATATCTGAAAATTCAAAACTACTACCAACAAATGAGGAAAAGCACGTACATTGTCTTTCTGAGTCTAGATTACCTTACTCAGAACAATTGTATTCAGCTCTACCCATTTACAGGTAAGTTTCATTTTTTTTTTCAACATGGTCATCTAGGCTATTTCTATTTCCTGGCTATTGTGAAAAGAGAAACTTGTTTTTTATAATTAAACTACATAGTAATGTGATTATAAATAATTTCAGTCTACAGTAGTTTCTCAGTTTAGTGGGGTAAGTCATGAAAGTTTGTTTAAAACTTGCAAAATTGATGTCTGGGCCTAGTTGGCATCAGTAATGGGATTTTTCTACCTTATTGCTTCCCAACAAACTGATTTTCATCTTAAGGTTTCTCTCATGGTCATAGAATAGTTGTTTCAAACTCTGCTGCATATTCAATTGTATATACTGAATTTCTCCATTGAGTCTTCCCAGAGGAAAATATAACATTTCTAATAATCTTCTAGACCTGGTTTTTATTACACTGGTTCAAGTAGGATTATATAGCTAAATTTAAATATAACACCCAACTGGAATAATGGGAATATAATTCTTGGTTTATAATAATTATTATTTGCTTACTGAAGCTGGGTTGCATTCATCATGCAATGTACCTTATAATATTAAATAAAACTGGAGCTTCATTATATATGGTAAAAGTTAAAAGAAGTTGTTGGAATGATACCAAATTCCATGTTCCATAAGAATTTCCATAAATGTCTATGTAAATAACCATTAATTAACATTACATTACATTATCATTACATATTGGAACTCAACATAAATGTCCTGGTTGTATAAGAACAAACTTTTTTCTAAGTAGATGAGAAATATCAGGCATTGTGTATCAGATAGTGCGAGCAGAAGCATTTGTTTCAAGTGTAAGTAAAGATAATGGTAATCAGACATTGCGCCAGATTATTAAGTGAAAGTACAGGAACACGAATATAGTATAAAGTAATTTAGTAAATACAAACTTGAATAAATTACCACACAATAAAGTTGCATGGACTAAACTCTTCACTTTAAAGACAAGTTTTAGAAGAACTTTTGTGCTGCCATTTCTATAATCAATAGAAACATACTTTTTTATTTATTTTTTTATTGGATATTTTATTTACATTTCAGATGCCATCCCCTTTCCCCATTTCCCCTCCCTAGAAAACCCCTATTTCATTCCACCTTCTCTTTTTTGCTTTTATACAATTTTTTTAATGTTAATCAAAGGCTTTATAAGTTTGGTAATGCTCAATAACAAGATATCCAAACAATCAGAAGTGTAACCCAGTATCCAACCTAGATATATCAACTATCTTTGATGGGCAGAGACATACGAACATTCGCCTCCATGCCCCCCCTACCTTTTCTTGCCACCTAGCTCCTCCTCTCCTTCTCCTTCTCCTCCTCCTCTCCTTACTCCTTCTCTTCCTCTCCTAGAAACATACTTTTAAGATAAGCAGGAATAAACCTATTTAACTATTTAAACATCAGTTTAACAAACATTCTGACAAAATTTATTTTAATACAAAAAGCATTATTAGTAGTAAAGATAGTAACCATGTAATTATATTAGGATATCATCTTATTGTATTAACTTTTCCTAAGGAGATACACAAATAATGATTCATAGCAAACAGAGTACCAATGACAGATCAAAGTAATAATTGTACCAAAGTCTAATTTGCCAAGCAATTGAAGTCACTTACAGGTATGGATGAGGGGTTTCTTGCAGGATAATTGGTGTGTCAAAGGCAGCTACAGCATCAAGACCTACTCCATCATGGACAAAAAGTCATTGAAACACTCTACTTTTAGAGTTCTCTGCACAATTTACACACAGCTTAACAGGCTGGAGAGCAGTGTCTCCCCAGCAGTTATCATTACTTGTATAATTCTTGGGAGGGGTCTTAATGAATCTTATACATTTCAGTAACTTCCTGAGATTTGTGAGACTTCCTGGGTCTTAGCCAGCTTCTGTCCAGGATAAACTCTGATTCACAGAAAATGGTTAAGCAACATTCCCAATTGGAAAATGTAAAAATTGCCCATAAGAAAATGAGTTTTCTTATTGTTTACATTGAATGAATGTCATAACTTTTAAAATATGTTATCTGATATTTCTATAATACAAAAATGTTATTTAAAGCTACCACTCAGTTTAAGTAACATTCCAAAAAAATTAACAAATATACTTTAAGTAGGAAACATTTATATACCCTCTTTCATCATTTAAAAAAATTGCTTGTAGGGTGTCTGTGTGTGTATACATATGTTTATATGTGTCTATGTATGTACCTAGAAGCTAGAAGAGCATGTCAGATCCCCCGTACCTAGAGTTATGGGTGGTTGTGGGCTGCCCAACATATACACTGGGAAACAAAATGTCATAATCTGAGAAAGCAGCAAAAAATCTTAACTCTTCAGCTAACTTTCCAGCCCAACATTCATTTTCTTTTTTCTAGATAAAAATTATGAATAAGAATTTGGAATAGTTGAAAAATCACAATTAGTGAAGTTCACCTAGTAATTCTGCCATTTACATCTAACCGCTTTTCTCTTTTGATATTTTACACTACTTAAACTCCAGGTTGTAAATTCTTAACTCATCCTCTTCTACCATATGACAACGAACACATAATTCTACACTTCTGCATTGTACACATGATTGTCTAGATTACAAACACATACAATGTCACACTATATAATGGCATTTATTTTTCTCTAGGTGCTTTTATTTCATGTTTGGACTTTGTTGTAAGTTGTTTGATGACAAAAATGGATCCGAAACTTACACGCACAGTGATTAATTTAAAACAGTATCATACTTTGTATTACTTGAACTTCTCCCTATTAATGTTTAATACACTGTCTTGTTGTGAAGACTTAAACTTCTAGAAACCTTCCTCCAACCTTTTGTAGAAACATGTCTAGCTTAGCAGTTCCTTTCTAACTGGAGACAGTTAAATGTTGAAAATTATTTAGTTTCTTTACAGATTAAACTTATTGTTTATGTTATATTAAAACATAATGTATTTATTTTTATAATTAAACAACCCAAATATATTTTAAAATTTATAATGTTACCATTTTCTTCTGGTGAGATAATCTGAATTGCCTACATATTCATTATATCTAATATCTATGTCAGTCTATCTATCTATCTATCTATCTATCTATCTATCTATCTATCATCCATCATTTATCATCTATCATCTATTAGCTATCCATGTATTTACCTCTTGATGTCATCTATCATCTATCTATCTATCTATCTATCTATCTATCTATCTGTCTATCATATATCTATCATCTATTGTTCATTATTTATCTAAGTTCTATCATCTATCTGTATTTACCCATAGAACCTTTGCTTTCTATATGGCATGGATGTATGTTTTTACTGTTGAATCAATTGTGTGCATTACATAGAAACTTTGGTACACTTGACAGATCATAGAAGTGTTTCTAAATTCATAAATATGGCTCTAGTACATTTCTTATTATATTTTCATGATACTCTATAACAGAGAAATGTGATAATTCTTAGTCTACTCTTGTTTCAGGGTTTGGAGATATTTCTATCTCACATACTTGCATTTTTCTTCTGTAGGATAAACTACTAACAGGGAGTTTGGGGATCTCTTTTTAAAGCTTTCAAAGATATTTTAACATGCATTTCCCTAACTTATAAAGACATTGAATATATTAAACGTAATTCTTAGCTATTTTTATTTCTTCTATTGAGAACTCTGTTTAGATCCATAGCCCATTTCTTAATTTATTTTACATTTTTAGATTTAATACAATGACATTATTTTTCTCTTCCATTTCTTCTCACCAAAATTCTTCCCATTACATAATAGTCAAAACACCAAATGCACAAAACTAAGAAAAAAATACTAAAAGCAGTAAGGGAAAAAGATAAAGTAACATATAAAGGCAGACCTATAAGAATTACACCAGACATCTCACAAGAGACTATAAAAGCCAGAAGATCCTGGACTGATATCATATAGACCCTAAGAGAACACAAATGCCAGCCCAGACTACAATACCCAGCAAAACTCTCAATCACTATTGATGGAGAAGCCAAAATATTCCATGACAAAACCAAATTTACTCAATATCTTACCACAAATCCAGCACTTTAAAGTATAATTGGTGGAAAACTTCAAAACAAGGAAGAAAATTACAACATAGAAAAAGCAAGAAAGTGATCTTCCAACAACCTCAAAAGAAGATAGCTACACAAACATAATTCCACCTCTAACAACAAAAATAACAGGAAGCAACATTCACTTTTCCTTAATATCTCTTAATATCAATGGACTCAATTTTTCAATAAAAAGACATAGATTATCAGATTGGATACATAAACAGGACCCAGCATTTTGCTGCATACAGGAAACACACCTCTGTGAAAAACACAGACACTACTTCAGCGTAAAAGGATAGATCACAATCTTCCAAGCAAATGGTCCCAAGAAACAAGCTGGAGTAGCAAATCTAATATCAAATAAAATCAATTTTCAACCATAAGTAATCAAAAATGATAAGGAAGGACACATCATATTTATTAAAGGAAAAATGTACCAAAATGAACTCTCAATTCTGAACATATATTCCCCAAATGCATGGGCATTCACATATATAAAAAAACTTTACTAAAGCTCAAAGTATACATTGGATCTCACACAATAATAGTGGGGGATTTCAACACCCCACTCTCAGCAATGGACAGATCATGGAAACAAAAACTAAACCGAGACACAAAGAAACTAATAGAAGTTATGAACCAATTGGATTTAACTGATATCTATAGAACATTTCATCCTAAAACAAAAGAATATACCTTTTTATCAGCACCTCATGGTACCTTCTCCAAAATAGACCATATAATTGGTCACAAAACAGGCCTCAACAGATATAAAAAGATTGAAATAATCCCTTGTACCCTATCAGACCACCATGGACTAAGACTCGTCTTTAATAATGACAAAAACAATGGAAAGCCCACATACATGTGGAAACTGAGCAATACTCTACTTAATGATGACTTGGTCAAGGAAGAAATAAAGAAATAAATTACAGACTTTTTAGAATTTAATGAAAATGAGGACACTTAATTACCAAAACTTGTGGGACTCCATGAAAGCAGTACTAAGAGGAAAACTCATAGCTCTAAGTGCCTACAAAAGTAAACTGGAAAGAGCAGCATACACTAACAACTTGACAGCACACCGGAAAGCATTAGAACAAAAAGAAGCAAATATACCCAAGAGGAGCAGATGGCAGGAAATAATCAAACTCAGGACTGAAAACAACCAAGTAGAAACAGAAAGAACTATACAAAATATCAACAAAACCAGGAGCTGGTTCTTTGAGAAAATCAACAATAGACAAAAACCCTTAGCCAGACTAACCAAAGGGCGCAGAGACAGCACTCAAATCAATAAAATCAGAACTGAAAAGGGAGACAACAACAGAAACAGGAAATTAAAAAAACCATTAGATCTTACTACAAAGGCCTATACTCAACAAAATTGGAAAATCTGGAAGAAATGGACAATTTTCTATACAGATATCAAGTATAAAAATTAAATTAGGAAAAGATAAACCATCTAAACAGTCCCATAACCCCTAAAGAAATAGAAGCAGTCATTAAAAGTCTCTCCACCAAAAAAAGTCCGGGGCCAGATGGTTTCAGTGCAGAATTCTATCAGACCTTCCAGGAGGACCTAATACCAATTCTCTTCAAACTATTCCACAGAATAGAAACAGAAGAAACAATACCCAATTCATTCTATGAAGCTACAATCACGCTCATACCTAAACCTCACAAAGACACAACAAAGAAAGAGAACTACAGACCAATCTCTCCTAGGAATATTGATGCAAAAATACTCAATAAAATTCTTGCAAACCGAATCCAAGAACACATCAAAACAATCATCCATCATGATCAAGTAGGCTTTATCCTAGGAATGCAGGGATGATTCAATATTCAGAAATCCAGCAATGTAATCCACTACATAAATAAACTCAAAGAAAAAAAAAACCCACATGATAATCTCACTAGATGCTGAGAAAGCATTTGACAAAATTCAACATCCCTTCATGTTAAAAGTCTTGGAAACATGCAAACATCCCCCTCAGTGTTCCCCCCCTCCCCCAGCCCCATCACCTAGCTCCTCCTTTCTTTCTCCTCCTCTCCTTACTCCTTATCTTCCTCTCCTTACTCCTCCCACCTTAGCTCCTCCTACATATCCCCATTCCTGTTAAAATAAAACTTTTTTTCTTAAAATACAATTAGAGCATAACTATACCAACTTGTATAAGAAAGGTACAAGATAGACCTAATATCCATCATTTTGTTGACTAAACAGAAACTCCTAACTAAAAGACTGTCCCTCCTAACTAAAAGACTAATTCTGAACCTGGCTTTTTTTCTTGGCTTTAGAATGAATGTCAGCTGAAAATCATCCTCTCAAACCTTTTCTCTCAAAGTAAATAGGTGGGATTGGCTATAAGACTATAAGTCTTCAAATCTGTCAGAAATTCAGAATGACTGAGTTAACTGAAATTATAGGAAACAACAAGCATAGCTTCTAAAACTTAGTCAAACTATAGAGACCACTGAATAACTGGACAGTCCCTATACTACAAAACGTTGGAGCATTCAATCTTCAGCCTTTTGGCCCAGGATCATCTGACAGACAAAGTGATGCAGAATTATTAAGGGCAAAGGACATTGTCAATAAGACAAAATGGCAACCAACAGATTTGGAAGATATCTTTACCAATCCTACATCCTATAGTGGGCTGATATCCAATATATTCAAAGAAATCAAGAAATCTTACTCCAGACGGCCAAATAACCCTATTAAAAATGGGGTACAGAGCTAAACAAAGAATTCTCATCTGAGTAAACGCGAATGGCTGAGAAGCACCTTAAGAAATGTTCAACATCAATAGTCATCAGGGAAATGCAAATCAAAACAACCCTGAGATACCACCTCACACCAGTCAGAATGGCTAAGGTAAAAAACCCAGGTGATAGTAGGTGCTGGTGAGGATGTGGAGAAAGAGGAACACTCCTCCATTGTTAGTGGGATTGCAATCTGGTACAACCACTCTGGAAATCAGTCTGGTATTTCCTCAGAAAATTGGACATAGCATTACCTTAGGATCCAGCCGTACCACTCCTGGGCAGAAGATGCTCCAACATTTAACAAGAACATATGCTCCACTATGTTCATAGCAGCCTTATTTATAATAGCCAGAAGCTGGAAAGTACTCAGATGTCCTTCAACAGAGGAATGGATACAAAAAATGTGGTACATATACACAATGGAGTATTACCCAGCTATTAAAAATAATGAATTCAAGAAATTCTTAGGTAAATGGATGGAACTAGAAAATATCATCCTGAGGGAGTTAACCCAATCACAAAAGAACACACAGGGTATTTACTCACTGATAAGTGGATATTAGCCCAAAAGCTTGGAATAGCCTAAACTCAACTCTAGACCACATGAAGCTCATGAAGAAGGAGGACCAAGTGTGGATGCCTCAGTCCTAGTTAGAAGAATTAACAAAAATACTTAAGGGAGCAAATATGGAGACAAAGTGTGGGACAGAAACTGAAGGAGGGGCCGTCTGGAGACCATTCCACCTGGGTATCCATCCCATGTACAGTCACCAAAGGTAGACACGGATGTGGATTGAAGGAAGTGCATGCTGACAAGAGCCTGATATAGCTGTCACCTTAGAGGTCTGCCAGAGTCTGACACATTCAGAGGACGATGCTCACAGCTAACCACTGATCTTATCAAGGGTTTCCCAATGGAGAAATTAGAGAGAAGACTGAAGGAACAGAAAGGGTTTGTAGCCCCATGAGGGGAGCAACAATACCAACCAACCAAAGCTCTCCGGGGTCTAAACCACCAGCCTGGGAGCACATAGGGAGGGGGGACCCATGACTCCATCTGTATACATAGGAGAGGATGGCCTGTCGGTCATAGGTGGGAGAGGAGATCCTTGGTCCCATAAAGGCTGATCACCAAGTGAGGGAGAATTCGAGGGTGGAGAGGTGGCAATGGGGGTGGAGTAGGTGGGGGCACATCCTCATAGAAGTATGAGGAGGGAGGATGGGATAGGAGGTTCCTGGGTGGTGGGGGTAATGGGGGAAATGGGATAAAATCTGAAATGTAAATATAATATCTAATAAAAAATAAATAAATAAAAAAATAAAAAATAAAAAAAATGAAATTGGGAATAATTCAGATAAATGGATAAACCTAGAACAGATTATATTGAGTGAATTAACCCATAACCCAGACCTAGAGAGACAAATGCTGAATATTCTCTCTCATTTGTTGTTCCTAACTATACATATATATATATACAAAAAGAGTATTCACAACAACAAAAAACATATAAAGGGATCATCAAATTAAGACCATAAGACCATCAGAAAAAAATCACAAGTCAAACAAAACAAAGTCAATAAATCATGAAGATTCCAGTTCCAATGGGTGCATCTACATCAAAGCTCTACATCTATGGCTCAGAAAACATCCCAGAACAGGGGCAAAAAGAGTGTAAGAGCCAGAATATTAGGAAGTCTGCTTTGAAACATTATGTCCTGGAAATGGTCGCATAACCAAGTCTAGAGCAGTGGCAATATCAATAGATATGCTAATGTGGAAAGGGGACGATATCATAGGCCCCATCTCTAGACAAAGAACTATAGGAATTAATGACTTCTAGGAGAGGGAGAATTAGCCTTTCCCAAGGATAAGCATCCTTATTGGTACCCAATACAAAGTGGTTAGGTTTAAAACTTTTGATATATATGGTATATATATATATATATATATATATATATATATATATATATATAATCAAAAGTGGACTCAATATTTATGTGTATGTGTCTATGTATGTAACAATAATTTAAAAAAGAGTGAATATCAGTTTGACAGTTGGTGAGGCATGGGAATGAGTTACCTGAAAAGGACTGGAGGTAGGTGGAAAAGGGGGCAAAGTGACATAACTCTATTTTAATTAAAAATGTTTTTAAAATGTTAAAAGCTAATTATTTTTAGCTTGCTAAAATGTTGTAATTTATATCCCCATATACAATATGTTAAAGTACACACTTTCTGTCTCCTGAGTACTATATTCATTTGTACTTTTTGTTACTAAAAATTGTATAGCACACATGTGTGGTTCCTCCACCCCTAACTTGTCTTTGCACACTAGCAGTCTAGGGTGCAGAGGAGCTGGGGAGCAGCATCTCCAGCTGTGGTGAGTATGGCAGGTATGAACAACCAGGGAGACCATTTGGGAAGAGAGCTTATTTACTGAAATAGCAGTGATTCCAGCTTATATGTAGCTCCAGTAAAGGGGGAGAGGCTGCAAACGGACAAAGAGAAAATTAGATTAGCAAACTGCTGCTCACATGGTTTATGAAGCAAGTTCTCTGATGGAGAAGCAGAACCCCAATTGGATTTATCAATGACATGGCCTTTGTCTCTACTGAGTTGGGTAGGTAGGCACAAGCCTGCTTTGGATAGTGAGCAGTTCTACTCCTGCCTTGCTCTCTGAGAGATGTTCCCGGTATGAGTATTTCTCTACCATCCCATATCTGCCTTGGGAAACACCACACACACACACACACACACACACACACACACACACACACACACACCTCATAAATCATTATCATTTTGGTTTGTATTTTTCTCCAGAAGTTTAAAGCTTTGTCAGAAGATACTATATGCTGTTGTCTTTACATGATCTGTTTATCATTCTTATTGTTTCTGTTCTCTCCCTCCTCGTTCTCTGTACTCCTCTTTCCTCAGAAACACTTCTTAGCATGTGCTTTTCTATGTGACATGAGGTGATTGAGCAGAAGAAAATCTTCTTTTGCCTTAATTAATAGAGCCTTTCCTCAAATTTTTTGTCCAAAGGCTGAGGAGACATGATTCCATTTCTCTGGAAAGTCAAATGCCTCCATTCTTTTTTTTTTTAAATGGGGAGTGGTAGAGGCAAAGGAGAAAAGAGCACTTCTGTACCTCAAATAATCTTCTTTGCTATCCTCAAACTCTGCTGCTGTGGTACAATTCATGTGGTATTTCTATTCCAGCAACCAAAGAGTACAGCATAAAACCCACCTGCAGAGATCCTGCAGTGTTCAGCAATAGTCCACTTAGTGTCATGCTGTTCTTCTGAAGAGTATGGCCTCCTTCTGATAGTCCCACTTAAGGGAATAGAAGCCCCAAGTGTGGCATCCCAAATGAAAGGGCTTCCACCTTCCTCTACACTAGGCTTTTGTCCTGCCTTTTTGAACAGTTCTACAGTGCTTGACTTTTCTCCCCCTCTGTGCACCTTACCTTTCATATTTCATAAGAGAGTCTTGCTCATATTGTGGATGCTAATGAGCTTCAAGCTGATTTGGGAAGAAAAGAAGAAAAAGTAGAAAAGAAACATCATCTTTAGTCCATTTACATCTAGCAGGCTTTCCCACAGAAAAAGGAGTTAGTTTCAAACCCACAACAAGGCTGATGAGCATCAGAACACAGCTGTCTGCTTTCATTAAAATGCCTCCTTGACCATAGTCTTATGTTTTTGAGGGCCAGCTGACTGTACATTGAAGACCTATAAAATGCACTCTGGTGCTTCTGTCCATAAACCTTCTTCTGCTTGTTAGCTTGAGGAACAGAACAATAACCTTGACTACAGCCCAAGACAATCCCGATAACATCTCTCCCACCCTCTCTAACCTCACTGGCTTCTCCAAAAGGCCTGTGCCAGCACATTTAGCTCAGCAATTATTGTCTGTCTTTTCTTTTTTACCATGCTGGGTGGCATTTATTCTTTGCCCCTATTAAAAAGTAAAAATCACACCCTACAGAGAATTCCACAAACAGGCTTCTATCATGACTGTGCTTGCATATTTCAACCCACACAGGAACTAGCTTGAAATGTCAGATGATAGCTGTGTTTGAACAGATTTTAGTTTGTTCATAAACAGATCTCAAATCTTCAGTCATATTACACCAAGTATATTTTATCCTTAGAGTATGTCTCTGTTTTTCACCAAATATGTAATTTTTTTCTTTTAAAATTATTTTATTTAACATTTATACATTCACATGTTGTGTTGTTCATCAAATCCACCCCATTTCCTCTCTCCAATTCTAGGGAATCCAAGGATTATTCATGTTTAATAATTTCATGTATGCATACATTACCAATAAATCATGAATTTGATGTTTGTGACTTGACAAGTTTGTTACAGAGTGCAGTTGTACAGTCCTCATCCTGGTTCAGTTTTAGAAGAATTCTATTGTCTCAGATTGTCTCCTTTTCTGTCAGTGTGAGTGCTCAGACTAGCAAGGTCCAGGGGATATGCTCTGGTACTGAGGATAGGAAGGAATTAGTCATATTAAGGTCAAAGAGACAGAGCTCAATAGATGTGCATTCACTTTATTCTTTCTATATCAGACTTTAATTATAAATGTCATGCTTGATGGGAGAATATGACCCAGGCAGTGCTTCCTCTGAGTCTGTATTTCATAAGATATTCTTTGATGTATAGAACTGAAACATCCAATTGAATTTTATCTGTGGTTATACAGCTCTCAAATACATGTGAGTCAGATGTTCCCAGTATCTAAATAATCTCTTATAAATTAGAATGAGTCCACATCTTGTAACTTTGCAGAGGACACCAAGAAAATAGTTTAAAATTTTTTTGTTTAGCTGAAACCCCTTAGTGATTATGATTCCTATAACAATTAGAAATGAGAGATGCTGCTGAAAGCAGTAGTTATTTTTTGATCTAAGGAAGGAAGGCTAGATTTTTCGGTGTTTTCCTCACTGCAATCTGCTAGACGTCTCTAGAGGTTCCCTGTCCATGACCTTTTCTCATAAGCCTCAGTACAAATTTCACATTCAAGAATGTGCTAAGTGTTCTTTAAGTTATAAACACCATTAACATCCAATAAAAAAGAAATGGCGCTTGTCTTTAGGTTTGCTGTTTGTACAAGATTACTTATAAAACAAACCAAAAAACAACAATAAAAGCAAAGCAAAACAAAGCAAAAAACCCTCCTCACACTCATGATCATCATATTTGGCATTTCACAAAGACCCAACACATAAAATTTTAAATCTGTTTTCAAAGATCTTTTCAAATGTCACTTTTGTGAAGCACTGAGTTGAAGTTCTCACTTCCCCTTTAAGAATCAAAATGATCTAAACCCAGTCGAAGTGCAAAGTCACGGTGCACTCAAGGTGACAACAGTGAGAGTGGGGTGTGCCCAGTGGCAGCAGTGGGGGAAAGTATACCGCGTGGACTTTGAGGGACCGAAGGTTTTTTTTTTAAAGTCAACTGGTATCACCCACACATTCACCAGCGTGGTAGGGTGCATTGGGTTTCAAATTGGGTACTTTTAACACTTTAGTGCCTGACTGCTGTTCTTCACTGACTTGACTCAGTCACTTGTAGCTTTATTGGTCTGAACCAGCTCCTTGTTCCCAGGTTACAGACCTGCCTATCGTTCCAATAATCCTGTTTTACTTGAATGAAGGGAGTATGTCTTAAATGTAAAGCTTCTGGTTCTCACACTGTACTCTGAGGTCCAAATGACTGTCTGTCCTGTAACCTGATGTCTCAAACCCCCAGTGAGAAGAGTCAATTCTTTAGTGTTCACCAACATGGGAGGCTTCACTAGAACAGGCTTTTGCTTTGGGCTCTGCTGTTTGTTTGCAGAACACTCAAGAGCAAGCGAACACACTCTTTCTTCCCAGCAGTACCTTAGGGTTTTGCCATTGTAAATGGGTCTAATGTGATAGGACAAGACCAGAGAAATCGGATGTAAATTTACATTTTTTGAATATGCTTGTTGTTTCACATGATACATTTAGGGTATGCAGCTCCTTTTGTAGTTTTTATTTTTACTATTTAAGTTTGGAAATGATGCCAAATTTTTGTATTTCTTTAATCAATGTGTTCTCCTTGGTGATATATATTGCATTATATATTGATGTGTGTATCAATATATACCGATATGTGTTACACTTATGCATACAAACACACATAAGTGAGAGGTGAAAAGGTAGCCTGCACTCCCTAGCCTCTGCAGAGAGACCCTAAGAGCAGAATCTCAGTGTTGTGATGTACAGAAATGGAGAAGAGTATTAAACCATATTTAAGAATAAAAAAAAAATAAGAATTAAAATGATGCTGTAAAAATGGACCAAATAAAGACTCAAGTTTTAATTTTAACTCTGTTCCTTTCCCATTGTGTAACTTGGGACAACTTCCTTGCCACTTCAAAACTTTTTTTCTTAGTAATTGAGTTGGAAACTTCTCAGAGATGTTTCCAAGAAGCATGTGTTTAATAAATAGTAGTTCTTATAAATAAAGCAAGGTGCCTAGGACTCAAAGCACAAGGAGTTCACAACACCTTAAAATTTGAAAGATCAAATTGGATTTGGGGAAGTGCAGGAGATGATTTTCCAATACTTTATTTGGTTGATTGTTTATGTATATGAAGTTATACACACTAAGGGAATTGTATGTGTGCTTGTTTATGTGTGAGAGGTCACACACACTAAGGGGACTGCATGTGCATGTGCATGCATACACTTATATGTGGAAGTCCATCTTGGATGGAGTTTCTCAGGAATTATCCATCTTTCCTTTGTTTGTTTATTTGTTTGTTTGTTTTAGATAGGGTCTCCTTTACAAGGACCAGTCTAGTTTGGCAAGACTGGCTTATCAGCTAGCCCCAGGAATCTTTCTAGCTTTGGCTTTTCAGTGCTGGGATTGCAAGTATTAACTGCTGTACCCAGGAGATGAGTTCAGGATGGTGGCTGAGCTATCAGGACCCAAGATGGCCTTTAACATGTCTTAGTTCTGGAAACTCCACTAAGTTGGTGATGAGCCTGTGTCTTATCTTCTTTGCTTTTATAAAGAAGTGATTGTTATGACATTTTCTGTCTCTGTGCTGCTTTGAGAAATCAAATTAACATATATGCCTCTAGCATTGCCTACCATACCACATGTCTCACTTTAACTATCAGCATAGGATTCCTTCCCCATTGTGACATTGAATCTTCTAAATCTGAAACTTATAATAAAAACATTTTAAACAAGTTTTATTACATACCTTGTACAAAAAAATGTAATAGCAGTTGTAATTTATAGAGAACGGGCCTGTGAGTATCAGAGAGAGGGAATTTCCTAGGTACAGATCTCTCCCCCTGTCAAGGAAGTGTCAGAGTTAATTATTATAACATACCTAGTGGTTCAAACCCAATTTAAGTGGTCTGGATATTTATAAATCCTTGATTTTTAATTTGTTTTTGAAAAAGTGCTGTCTCAGTTTGAAATATCCTTCTAAGCTTTGTGACTCATATAATCAGAAATCAGCAGAGGGGACAACATCTAAGTTGTTTCCTTGACAACAAAAGGAGATCAGGATTCTGTGTGCTCTGGTGCTTCAGCTATAAATAATCCATCTCTGGTCAGAGAATAGAATGTGATCTTGGAGAGAAATAAGCATGGTTGGCTACAGGCAAAGTCTGTGTGCCAAGAGATCATTTTAATCACCATGTTTTAGAGTCACCCCCAGAGGTACTTATCTTACAATTAACCAATAAACTAGGATGAGGGAATGAATTCAATTTCTAGGAAGGACAATTTATATGGATAAAGATCGGATAAAGATATGCTTTCAGACCATTGTGTATGTGCTTGTTGTTGTGTCCCTTTGAATATTCATTCTCTGGTTCCCCCACCCCAACCTTTAACATGGAACAAAAGGAAGTAAACAATGTACTTTGGTTACCGTGTCAGCCTGTTCAGTAACAGGAAAGGAAAAGTATTAAGGAATGCCTCTTAAAATATTGCAGATTATTAAAATAAAAAGGAAGGAAGAAGGAAGAAAGATAGTAAGAAAAATTAAAAATCTTTGGGTTGAAAGTCACAAAATACAATCTATTTTTTTAATAGCTGTGCTACTGGATCGGGTTTAAGATTTATGGCTGTGATTATACCTTGCTTGCTGACGTAAATTAGTCTTCTGGGAAGTCCAAGTTATTTCTCAATAAGCCTTAATAGCCTCTGAGTCAGAGTGGGTGCTGATGGTAATGAGTCTTGCAGGATTTATAGGAGGGTGACCTAGATATTGAAGCCCCTGTCCACTCAATATCTTTTAAAAGAGTATATAAAAATATGTCCTAAATGTGACCCTTTGTGCTAGCAAAGTCTGTCTAATTTTTAGTAAATACAACTCACTCAGGAAATTTAAAGCTTCTAGTAAAGTAAGCTTCTGGCAAAGTAAGCTTCTAGTTCAGTGTGGTCTTTCTGATAATTTGTTCTTTGTATTGTGGTGATAGCACCAGTGTTTGCACAGTCAGACCCAGATGATCTATGTCAGTTAATTTGGATTTTGTGTCCACCTACGCACCCTCCAAGGATCTTGTGTTGGTCTTGAATTCCAGCTGTGAATATTTGTAGGGGAACTTCTCTAGATTAAAGACATTTAGGAGACATAACCAAATACATCATACTAACTGAATCTCCATCCAGCAAGCCAGCTGATAACAAAAATAATGATAATAGTAAAAAAAAAAGCCAATGAGATAGACATTTAAAATGTACTGAATATTAACTAATCTATGAAATGATTATTACTTAACATTATGGCAGTGGTTGAAGTTGCCTAAAGTTTTTGACATGCATTCTGGAGTAAGTATATGCAAACTGATGTTATGTCTGAGGTTTGCAGTAAAGTATTTTATTTAAAAGAGTATGGTGTATGCAAGAAACCAGTGACAAGAATCTAGACTATTATTGATTGTACGTTTAGAAATTCATGGCACTTTCCCACTCTTGTATATGCTTTAAAGTATTTATATTTTCAAATTGCCTCGTCTAAATTAATAGTCTCTGTGTCTTCTTTACTAAGACAGTGAGTTGTGGTGTGGCTATTATATCCTGATTTTCTAGTCCTCATTGGGCCTATCTGTTAAGCATTGTAGTTTATGTAGTAGAAGCAGATTGCTTTATCATGTCTGGGCTACTTCTTAAGGGCTCAGAATTATATAATTCTTGGTCTACCTCTTAAGGGCTGTATCTTACACAATAGAATCAGATTGATTTGTCTATGTTTGAACCTATCCTTTTTATTTTTTTTCTCTGCCTTTGTTGGTGCTGCTGCTACTCTGAGGCTTGGCCCTGTTTCCTAATGAATTACTGACAAGAGTCATCTATACAGTGGCTATCAGAGCCATGTTGCCACTCCACATCTGAGCCTGTCAGCTGTTGCTCTCAATGTGTTTCTACATGCCATCTATGAGAAAAATCAATGGAATATAAAGAATATTAATGAAATCTTCCAAAGACTTTGCTCAGCCATTTTTACTCTATTTTCCCATGCCTTGTTGGATATTCTTGTTCAGTGCCAACTCTGAGGTTATTGTTGAATCAGGGTATGTTTCCAGAATAGAACTAGAAAAAGTAGAGCAAAACTCTTGTTCTGAAAGAATCATAGCCTTATCTCCTGAAGCTTGGCTCCCACCACCAGGAAAGCAAAGACTTTCATATTCAATCTTTTGTCTTCATCTTCCTGTTTCTTCCAGCCAAGTTACCTATCACAAAAGGCTTCCGAGAAGATAATAGCACTTTAGAAACATACAAAATAATTTGAAATATACAACTCAATTTGCCTTTTGAGTGCAGTTATCTGTTGTCTTGATGTATTTTCTGTTTACTCTTTTCAATCAGAATGAATGTTTCAAAATGACCACAGACTTTTAAATCTGATTAATTTACTGCTGTGTCCTAAACCCCAGAGACTATGCATCATCAAAAGCATGGTAAATACACATTGATTGCTTCCAGTCTCCATCTGCACCCCTGATTTAACCTTGTGGAACAGCTCTCTATACCCAAATCCTGCCCAGAGAAAGCTGGTCTCCCAGAAGTGCTGTCACTCCTATGTTTGAAGGTGAAACCAACACTTTTGCTCCAAAGAGGGACCTTCCAAGAGACCACAGGGCTTAGGAACCCTTCTGATCTCCAACTATGCTCTGGATTTAAACCTGTAGCACTTGGCACCTAGTTCTCCCAACACAGCAAGCCCTGGATACCTCAACACACCAGAAGAGCAAGACTCTGATTTAAAATCACATCTCATGATGATGATAGAGGACTTTAAGAAGGACATAAATATAACTCCCTTAAAGAAATATAAGAGAACACAGGTAAACAACCCTTAAAGAGGAAACACAAAACTTTTTAAAAGAATTACAGGAAAACACTACCAAAAGTGTGAAGGAATTAAACAAAACAATCCAGGATCTAAAAATAGAAATAGAAACAATAAAGAAATCACAAAGGGAGACAACCCTGGAAATAGAAAACCTAGGAAAGAAATCAGGAGTCATAGATGCAATCATCACCAACAGAATATAAGAAATAGAAGAGAGAATCTCAGGTGCAGAAGATACCATAGAAAACATTGACACAACAGTCAAAGAAAATGCAAAATACAAAGACTCCTAATCCAAAGCATCCAGGAAATACAGGACACAATGAGAAGACCAATTTTAAGGATACTAGATATAGAAGAGAGTGAAGATTCCCAACTTAAAGGGCCAGTAAATACTTTCAACAAAGTTATAAAAGAAAGCTTCCCTAACCGAGAGAGAGAGAGAGAGAGAGAGAGAGAGAGAGAGAGAGAGATAGAAAGAGATGTCTATAAACAAGAAGTCTACTGAACTCCAAATAGACTGGACCAGAAAAGAAATTCCTCCCATCACATAGTAGTTAAAACACCAAATGTACAAAACAAAGAAAGAAAATTAAAAGCAAGGGGGAAAGGCTAAGTAAGATATAAAGGCAGATCTATCAGAATTACCCCAGACTTCTCACCAGAGACTATGAAAGCTAGAAGATCCCAGACAGATGTCATACAGATTCTAAGAGAAAACAAATGCCAGCCCAGGGTAATATAACCAGCAAAACTCTCAATTATCATAGATGAAGACACCAAGATATTCCATGATAAAAGCAAATTTGCACAATATCTTTCCACAAATCTAGCCCTACAACAGATAATAGAAGAAAAACTCCAACACAAGGAAGGAAACTACAGCCTAGAAAGAAACAATAATATTCTTTAATCAAGTTCAAAAGAAGATAGTCAGACAAACATAATTCCATCTCTAACAACAAAAATAACACAAAGCAACATTCACCTTTCCTTAATATCTTTTAACATCAATGGACTCAATTCCCCAATAAAAAGACATAGACTAACAGTTTGGATATGTAAATGACCCAGCATTTTGCTGCATTCAGGAAACACATCTCAATGACAAAGACAGACACTACCTCAGAGTAAAAGGCTAGAAAAAAAATCCAAGCACATGGTTCCAAGAAACAAGACATTCTAATATTGAATAAAATGGAATTTCAATCAAAAAAGATAATGAAGGACACCTCATACTCATCAAAAGAAAAACTCTCCCAAGATAAACTCTCAATTCTGAATGCTCCAAATTTGAATGTTCCAAATGCAAGGACACCCACATTCACAAAAGAAACTTTACTAAAGCCCAAAGCACACATTGCACCACACATAATAATAGTGGAAGACTTCAACACCCCACTGTCATCAAAAGATCATGGAAACAGAAACTAAATAGAGACACACTGAAACTATCAGAAGTTATGAACCAAAAGGCCTTAACAGATATGTATAGAATATTTTATCCTAAAACAAAATAATATACCTTTTTCTCAGCACCTTATGGTACCTTCTTCAAAACTGATCATATAATTGGTCACAAAACAGGCCTCAACAGATACAAGAAGACTGAAATAATTCCATGCATCTTATCAGATCACCAAGGAATAAGGCTTCTCCTCAATAAAAAGAAAAACAACAGAAAACTCATATACACATGGAAGCTGAAAAATGTTCTACTTAATGATAACTTGGTATAGAAAGAAATAAAGAAATTAAAGACTTTTAAGAATTTAATAAAAATGAAGGCACAACATACCAAGACTTATAGGACACGATGAAAGCACTGCCAAGAGGAAAACTCATAGCTCTGAGTGACTCCAAAAAGAAACTGGAGAGAGCATACACTCGTAGCTTGACAGCACACCTAAAAGCTCTAGAACAAAAGGAAGCAAATACACTCAAGTGGAGTAGACAGCAGGATATAATCAAATTCAGGGCTGAAATAAACCAAATAGAAACCAAGAGAATTATACAAAGAATAAAGAAAACCAGGAGCTGGTTCTTGAAGAAAATCAACAAAATAGATACACCCTTAGCCAGACTAACCAGGAGGCACAGAGACAGTATCCAAATTAATAAAATTAGAAACAAGAAATTCAAAAAAATTATCAGATCCAACTACAAAAGTCTATGGTCAACAAAACTGAAAAATCTGGATAAAATGGATTTTTTTTAGGCAGATACAAGGTATCAATGTTAAATTAGGATCAGATAAAACATCTAAACAGTCTGATAACCCATAAAGAAATAGCAGCAGTCATTAAAAGTCTCACAACAACAACAACAACAACAACAACAAAGCTCATGGTCAGATGTGCAATATTCTCTCAGACCTTCAAAAGGACCCAATACCAATACTCTTCAAACTATACCACAAAATAGAAACAAAAGGAACACTACTCAATTTTTTCTATGAAGCCACAATTATACTTATACCTAAACCAACCAAACAAAAAACCTTCAGATCAATTTCACTTACGAACAAACTCAAAGAAAAAAAACCACATGATCATCTCATTAGATGCCAAGAAAGCATTTGACAAAATTCAACACCCCTCATGCTATAAGTTTTGGAAAGATCAGGAATTCAAGGCCCATACTTAAACATAGTAAAAGCAATGTAAAGCAAGCCAGTAGCCAACATTAAACTAAATAGAGAGACACTTGAAGCACTCCCACTAAACTCAGGGACTAGACAAGGCTGCCCAGTCTTTCCCTACCTATTCAATATAGTACTCAAAGTCCTAACCAGAACAATTACACAAGAAAAGGAATTCAAAAAAATACAAATTGGAAAGCAAGAATTCAAAACATCATTATTTGTAGATGATATATATTAAATATCCCCCAAAATTCCACCAGAGAACTAAAAAACCTGATAAACAACTCCAGCAAATTGGATGGATATAAAATTAACTCAAACAAATCAGTAGCTTTTGTCTACTCAAAAAATGAACAGGCTGAGAGATAAGTTAGGGATATCATGCCCTTCACAATAGTCACAAATATAAAATACCTTGGTATGACTCCAATCAAACAAGTGAAAGATCTGTATGACAAGAACTTCAAGAACTTCAAGTCTCTGAAGAAAGAAATTGAAGAAGATCTCAGAAGATGGAAAGATTTCCCATGCTCATGGATTGGCAGGATTAATATAGTAAAAATGACCATCTTGCTGTAAGCAATCTACAATTCAATGTAACCCCATCAAAATTCCCACTCAGTTATTCATAGATTTAGAAAGAGCAATTTGCAATTCATTTGGAATAACAAAATACCCAGAATAGCAAAAACTATTCCCCAAAATAAAAGGATTTCTGGGGGAATCACAGTCCCAGATGTGAAGCTGTATTTCAAAGCAATAGTGATAAAAACTGTATTTTATTAGTACAGAGACAGGCAGGTAGATCAATGGAATAGGAGTGAAGACCCAGAAATGAACTCACACTCCTATGGTCACTTGATATTTGACAAAGAAGCTAAAACCATCCAGTGAAAAAAAGACAGCATTTTTTTTGAGACAGGGTTTCTCTGTGTAGCCCTGGCTGTCCTGGAACTCACTCTGTAGACCAGGCTGGCCTCAAACTCAGAAATCTGCCTGCCTCTGCCTCCGAAGTGCTGGGATTAAAGGCATGCGCCACCACTGCCTGGCAAGACAGCATTTTCAACAAATGGTGCTAGTTCAACTGGAGGACAGCATGTAGAAGAGTGGAAATTGATCCATTCTTATCTCCTTGTACACAGCTCAAGTCCAAGTGGATTAAGGAACTTCACACAAAACCAGATACACTGAAACTGATAGAAGAAAGGTGTCTCAAACACATGAGCACAGGGGAAATTTTCCTGAAGAGAACACCAATGGCTTTTGCTCTAAGATCAATAATGGACAAATGGGACCTCATAAAATTGCCAATCTTCTAAAGGCAATGGACACTGTCAATAAGACCAAATGTCAACCAACAGATTGGGAAAAGATCTTTACCAATCTTACATCTGATAGAGGGCTAATATTCAATACATACAAAGAACTCAAGAAGTTAGACTCTAGACAACCAAATCACCCTGTTAAAAATGGAGTACAGAGCTAAACAGAGAATTCTCAACTGAGGAAACTCAAAAAACTGAGAAACACCTAAAGAAATGCTCAACATCTTTAGTCATCAGAGAAATGCAAATCAAAGCAACCCTGAGATTCCACTTTACAGCATGGCTAAGATCAAAACCTCAGGTGACAGCAAATGCTGGTGAGGATGTGGAGAAAGAGAAACACTCCTCCATTGTTGGTGGAATTGCAAGCTGGTACAACCACGGTGGAAAATAGTCTGGTAGTTTCTCAGAAAATTGGACATTGTACTATCTAAGGACCCAACTATACCACTCCTGGTTATATACCCAAAAGATTCTCCTACATACAAGGACACATGCTTCACTATGTTCATCGCAGCCTTATTTATAATAGCCAGAAGCTGGAAAGAATCCAGATGTCCTTCAACAGAGGAATGGATACAGAAGATGTGGTCCATTTCCACAAGGGAGTACTAGTCAGCTGTTAAAAATAATGAATTCATGAAATTCTTAGGCAAATGAATGGAAGTAGCAAATATCATCCCAAGTGAGGTAACTGAGTCACAGAAGAACACATATGGTATGCACTCACTGATAAGTGAATATCAGCTTAAAAACTCACAGTACCCAAGATACAACTCACAGACCACATGAAGCTCAAGGAGAAGGAAGATCAAAGTGTGAGTACTTCAGTCTTTCTTAGAAGGGGGAACAAAATACTCATGGGAGGAAATATGGAGACAAAGTGTAGAACAGAGACTTAAGGAAAAGCCATCCAGAGACTGTCCCACCTGGGGAATCCATCCCATATACAATCACCAAACTTGGACACTATTGTTAATGTTGGAAAGTGCTTACTTACAGGAGTTTGATATAACTGTCTCCTGAAAGGCTCTGCCAGAGCCTGACAAATACAGAGGTGGATGCTTGAAGCCAACCTTTGGCCTGAGCATGGGGTATGCAATGGAGGAGTTAGAGAATGGATTGAAGGAGCTGAAGGGGTTTGCATCCCCGTAGGAAAAACAACAATATCAACTAACCAGACCCGCCCACCACCTGCCTGGGAGCTGCCAGGGATTAAACCACCAACCAAAGAGTACACATGGAGTGTCCCATGTCTCCAGCCTCATATATAGAAGAGGATGATGAGCTTGTTGGACATCAATGGAACAAGAGCCCCTGGGTCCTGTGAAGGCTTGATGCCCCAGTGTAGGGGAATACCAAGGTGAGTATGTGGGAGTGGTTTGTTGGGTGAGGGAGCACCCTTATAGAAGTAGGGGCAAGGGGGATGGGATAAGGGGATTCCAGAGGGGAAACTGGGAAGAGAATAACATTTGAAATATAAATAAATAAAATATCTTCCTTCCGCTTGTGGATCAAGATGTAGAACTCTCAATCCCTCTCCAGTGTCATGTCTGCCTGCACTCCACCATACTTTCTTCCAAGATGATAATGGAATAAACCTCTGAACTGTAAGCCAGCCCCCAATTAAATGTTTTTCTTTATAAGACTTGCAGTGATTATAGTGTTTCTTCATAGAAATAGAAACCCTAAGACAAAAGCAAAGATTCTAACTAGTGAAGTCATAGTGAAGGCAACATTTTTTTTTACACTCATCCCTGCCCTTGTCAGCTCCACTTGGTATTTTAGGAAACGACATTTGCCATGCATCCTTGTCCTTTGCCTTCTAGCATGATTCAGCTAATGTGTTGGGTACTAGATGGAAGGCTAGAAGATTTCTCTCCCTCATCTCTGCTCAGAGAACATTTATGTTGGTGGGTATTAGGCTCGTCTATACAACTCTAAGGCCATCTCTGCTTTCCTTGGTTTGTATAGTAGCATCAGTCTATCTGTGCATCAGGCTCCTTGGAATATATATTTCCTTTCGGGAGTAAATAAGCCATTTTACTGCACTATGGTCACATCTTACTTACCTATACCTATACTTATTTCTGCCCTTCCCAAAAGGCCTCCTTAGACCAAATAATTCTGGCTCTTGGAACAAAGCAGCACCATCTCCACCAGTATCTGTCTACTTGACGGCAATGGGAGAGTTTCCCATTTGCTATTTTCCAGGTCTCCTCACTGAGGGAGTTTCTGTCTTGCTCTTTAATTATCTGTGAAGTGACTTCTCATATACATGACCTGTATTTGAAATATATGGACGAATTTCTATTTTCTGAGACTCTGAATGTTTTAGTCACCACAGATTTTCCAAAAGAAAACCATCTTGGTTTCTCCCGGGTGAGCTCAGTGCTTGACGTAGGTCTTCCTTCAAAATTCACTGAGATAGCAAAGAAGTCAGGAATCTTTACAGTTTAATGCTAATAGCTTCCTAAAAAAACACGTTTTCCCTCTGTTTTTGTTAGTCTAGTATATACTGAACACTAGTAGCTTTGGCCATCAGGTTTAAGCCTCCCAAAAATCTTACTTCTGAAACAAACAAAACAAAAAATAAAACTCAAAGTTCTTTCCACTGGTCTTTGCTTACCAAATGCACTCTTTAAAAATCACGTTTCAGTCTAAAACTCGGCTTTGGAATACAAATGGGACATTGTGTACCCTCCTGGTTGTTCTTGTGCCCCAGGGACCAAGTGGAGGTATGATAATGTATGAAGTTGTTACTTTTTTTCTTCACAGCTTGATCTTCTGTCTTTGCTGGCCTTTCAGTGCTTCATTCATACCAGGGAATAGCCTGTAAAATCCCATCAACAATTACTGACACCCCCATTGCAGGACCCTCAAGATCCCATTCCTCAAATACCTTCTAAAGACATTCTTCATGTATTCATTAATTACTCATAGTAAAGAGAAATTCTGCTTTTCTGCTGAGATGTTTTCATCTCATAGCCATCTCATGAATGTCAGTGTTTAACCATCGTTGTCCCCTTGATTCACTAAGTATTCAAAAAGTTTAAGCAGGATTCAAGCATACTTTCTCTTTAGGAGAAGAATGATCATGGCTTATGTATATAGTGAAGCTAGTTCCTGTCCCACATTTCACCAATGCTTTATTTTCTCATTTGAAAATCTAATATATTGCAATAGTGATTGCAAACCTTCTCAGAGAAACTTCTTTCTATACAAGGTGGCAACCAACATAGAGATGCTTGTCTGGTCAATGTGAAGAAATAAAAGATTATAGTGTGCTCAGCCCTAAATGGTACGTGCATAACCCCTAGGGCTCAGGGAACTTGACAGAAATGGTGGTAAAAAGATATTAAAAGCCTGAAGTAGATGAATTCAAGGGAACAGTGTTTTCTGGCAAGACAGGGCAGTTGCTCATGTGAATTCACAGTGATTATGACAGCATACACAAGACTTGTGCAAGCTCAATCCAGGATCTATTGACATTTGATAACTCTGGGAAAGAGGAATTCAATTTTCTTTAATAATATGACTACTGGTCATATTACCATATACCTATACTCCAAAGTAGGTTCCACTTCTAAGAGTAGCTGGGCAACACAAACTGAACTACATAAGGGAACAAAGAAGAAGAAAACTTGAAATTAGGAAGGAAGGTAAACTTGGGAAAGACTGGATATGAGAAGAGTTGGGGTTGAATACAATCAAGTATTAAAGTCTCAAATAGTTTATATACTTTTATGCACAACACACATGCACGCATGAACACACACACAGAGGCACTCTCACAGACAGAGAAAGGCAGAGGGAAAGATAAGACCTACATGCAAGATTGGTATACTACTGAGGACTCTGCCAATGAGAAAAGACAGGAATGGATGCGCTTGCATCAGAGTTATAAAAACTAGTTTTTTGTGTTAATCAACCTGCCTGCTGTTCTTGGCAAAGTTGTAATTAAACTGCTTTGCTTTTGTTTAAAGTGTTTATTAGCATCAGAAACACTTCATTCAAGACTATTGATCACCAATATGCACTGGAAAGTCTCCACCTCCTGTGACATTTTGTGTCTTTTCCTTTGAGAATGGTGCTGACTCTCCTGATTAACACCATCAAAAGTAACACAACCAAGACATTTCTTATGTTTTCAGTGTTCAGTACCTGTCAGACAAATCTCTTTTATTAATGACAATTACTCCTCACATAACAAACAACAGAGACTTGCTACATGAGATGTCTACTTCCCTTTTTGAGCAGTAAAGGAATAAAAAGCAAAGAAACTGAATGTGAATGAAGATTCAATCTGATGAGAGAAAAGAAAAACCAACTGATTATTCATTTAGAATGAGGAAAAGTAGGCAATATGAAGTTTTAGAACATAAGAAAAATACAAATGAAATAAAGATAAGTATGTTCTCATTTTTTTATGAGCTAGTTTCATTAGTGAGGATGTTTCTCTTTTAATATTTTCCTATGAGCTGTCATGTAATACATATCATTCTTCAAGCAATTTGTATTAAAAAGAAAATTCTATAAGGATAAGTAGCTAGACAGATATTTTAGAGAGACAGATAAATCAGTAGCAATAGTTAGATAATAGGTAAATTAACTGAAAATACATAATCAAGCTTATCAGTGAAAACTTTACAATAGCATTAACTCAGAAAATAATTATATATGAATAAAAATTTCTCTGTATTCAGTGGCCATGCACTTCAGAAGAGAAAATGAATATATGTGAGATATCAGTCCAATGAGATGGTTCAGTGGGCAAAGGTGCCTCTTGCCAAATGCAATGACCTGAGTTCCGTCTCCAGGCCCTATACTTGATGCACGCAGGGAACCAACTCCTACAAGTTTTCTGAACTCCACTAAGTACTTCAATACACACATGGCCTTCCACTTATACACAAACAAGCAACACACACACACACACACACACACACACACACACAAGCAACTTGTTGGGCCCTGTTGCTGAAGGTTGAAGTCTTCAATGTCTGGTTAGCTTTGTGCAAGATAGAAAACTTCTTTTTTTCTTCTTTCTTGTTTTTTCTTTTTTCTTTCTTTCTCTCCTTCTTCCTTCCTTTCTCTCTTCCTTTCTCTTTCTTTCTTTCTTTCTTTCTTTCTTTCTTTCTTTCTTTCTTTTTTTCTCTTTCTTTCTCTTTCTTTCTTTCTTTCTTTCTTTCTTTCTTTCTTTCTTTCTTTCTTTCTTTCTTTCTCTCTTCTTCCAACCCAAATACTGCTTTCCCTCTCAGTCCTTCCTTCACCAATCCCCTTCCCCATTCATCCTCCCCTTCTCCTCTGAGAGGGTGGGACACCCCCTGAGTATCCTTCCATTCTGGCATTTCAAATCTCTGTCAGATTAGGGACATCCTAATTGGTTTGCAATAATTTTATTGAATATTTTTACATTGATATTCATAATTGGTTTGAAATTCTCCTACTTTGCTGAGTCTTTGTATGATTTAGTTATCAGGGTAATTGTGGCCTCATAGAATGGATTAGATAAGATTCCTTCTGTTTTATTTTGTGGAATCATTTGAGAAGTATAGGCACTAGCTGTTCTTTGAAAGTTTGGTAGAATTCTTCCCTAAAACAATTTGGCCTTGGGCTTTTTGTTTGTTTGTTTGTTTGTTGGGAGACTTTTAATAACTACTTCTATTTTCTTAGGGGCTACTGAGCTGCTTAGTTTACCTGATCTTGATTTAACTTTGGCATGTGGTATCTGTCTAGAAAATCATCCATTTCATTTGAATTTTCCAGTTTTATAGAGTACAGGCTTTTGAAGTATGATATAATGTTTTTTTAAATTTCCTCAGTTTCAGTTGTTGTGTCTCTCTTTTCATTTCTTATTTTGTTAATTTGTATTCTTTCTCTGTGCCTTTTAGTTAGTTTGGCTAAAGGTTTGTCTGTCTTGTTGATTTCCCCTAAAGAACCAGCTCTTGGTTTTGTTGGTTCATCTGGTTGATTTCAACCCTCAGTTTGACTATTTCCTTCTGTCTACTCCTCTTGGATATGTTTACTTCATTTTCTTCTAGAGCTTTCAGGTGTGTTGTTCAGTTGCTAATATGAGATCAGTTAGATGCTTCCTCTTACATTGAGGACAGACAGGGAAGCCCAGTCAGAAGAACATATCCCCATGCAGGCAATGGCCGTTGGGATAGCCCCCATTCCAGTTGTTCCAGTACCCACATAAAGACCAAGTTGCAGTATCTGCTGCATATGTGAGGAGAGGCCCAGTCTAGCCTGTGTATGTTCAGCCTCTGAGAGCCCCAAGGGACCAGGTTGGTTGGTTCTGTTGATCTTCCTGTGGAGTTTCTATCCCCTTCAGGGCACAAAATCCTCCCTCCTAATCTTCTATGAGAGTCTACTGTTTGGCTGTTGGTTTCTATAGCTGTCTGAATCAGCTGCTGGGTGGAACCTCTCGCAAGACAATGTGCTTCTGTCTGTAAGCATAACAGAATATCATTAATTGTGGTAGGGACTGGTGCTTGACCATGGGATGGGTTTCAAATTGGGCCTGCAATCGGTTGGCCATTCCTTTAGTCTCTGTTCCATCCCTCTGTCTATATTACTTATAGATGAGATAAATTTTGGGTTGAAAGTTTGTGGATGGGTTGGTGTCTCTATTGGGGTTCCTATCTGGCTACAGGTACCATATCCCCAATGTAGTGAGTCACAATTAATGTCACTCCTGTTGATGCTTGGGTACCTCCCTTATCCCTGGTCTCTGTCTCATCCTGAAGATCCACTTCACCTCCTCACCCCTGTTAGTTGCAGATTACTATTCATTTTCATGGCCATCTAGCCATCTCTCTTGTCTTCCCCACACCTGATTCCGAACAACTACCCCTCCCCCATTCTTCTTGTTTGAGAAAATTTTAATGACTACTTCTGTTTCCCTAGGTGTTATGGGACTGCTTAGATTGTTTACCTGATGTATTTAACTTTGATATGTGGAATTCATCTATTAGTTTAGATTGTCCAGTTTTGTGGCGTACATGGTTTGAGTAAGACCTAATAATTTTTTAAAATTTCCTCAGTTTCTGTTTTTATGTCTCTCTTTTTATTTCTTATTTTGTTAATTTAGATACCATATCTGTGTCTTTTCATTAGTTTAGCTAAGGTTTTGTTTATCATGTTGGTTTTCTCAAAGAACCAGCTCTTGGTTTTGTTGATTTTTTGCATTGTTCTTTGTGTATCTATTTGATTGATTTCAGCCCTGAATTTGAGAATTTCCTGCAGTCTACTCCTCTTGGATGTGTTTGCTTCTTTTTTGTTTTAGAGCTTCCAGGTGTGCTGTTAAATTGTTAGTATGATATCTCTCCAATTTCTTTATGAAAACACTCAGTGTCATTTCTCTCTTAGCACTGCTTTCATTGTGTCCCATAAGTTTGGGTATGTTGTGCCTTCATTTTCATTGAATTCTAGAAAGTCTTTACTTTCTTTATTTCTTCCATAACCTAGTTATCATTGATTGGAGAGTCGTTCAGTTTCCGTGAGTATGTGGGGTTTCTCTCGTTTCTGTTGTTGTTGAAGTCTGATCTTATAGGGTACAAGGGGTTATTTCAATCTTCTTGTATCTGTTGAGGCATGCTTTGTGTCTGATTACACAGTCAATTTTGGAGAAGATTCTGAGGTGCTGAGAAGGTATATTCTTTTGTTTTTGGATGAAAGGTTCTGTAGATATCTGTTAAATCCATTTGGCTCATAACATCTGTGAGTTTCATTGTTTCTCTGTTTATTTTCTGGATGACCTGTCCATTGGTGAGAGTGAAGTGCTGAAGCCTCCCACTATTATTGTATTGGGTTCAATGTGTGATTTGAACTTTAGAAAATCTTTCTTTGATCAATGTAGGTGCCCTTGCATTTGGGGCCCCATATCTTTTGATAACTTTTGATTAATTTTTTTATTAAATATTAAAGTAGCTACTCTATGTTGTTTCTTGGGTCTGCTTGCTTGGAAAACTTTTTTCTAGCCTTTTACACTGAGGTAGTGTATATCTTTGTTTATGAGGTGTGTTTCTTCTATACTGCTCAATGATGGATCCTGTTTAGGTCTCTGATTTTTTTATTGGTGAATTGAGCCCATTGACATTGGGAGGTGTCAATAACCGAAGATTGTTGAGCAGTCCTCCTAGGAGGCAGGTAAAGCTATTGGGTGGGGCACAGTGTGCTGCTCCATGACATGTGCTTGTGCAGGTGCAGACCAGAGATAGATGGAGCTCCAACTGGGCCGGGCAAAGCCCCTGGCTGCTAGACTTGCTGGGGTTCCCAAAGGCAGGGGTATGGAACTGCAGAGGTGGTGTTGTCTCACCTGTGTGTGTCAGATTAGAGCTGGCCTCTTGGGAGGCAGCTGTGTGGTGGGGTATGATGATCTGCTGTATGGTCACCATTGATTTGGATGTGAACCAGAACAAAAATCAGACTTCTTTTTCTTAGTGGGGCTTCCTCTTCTCTACCTGATCTGGAGAATCTGGTCCCCATATCCTCCATCTCCAGGGTGTTTTATAACCTTGGTGATATTACAGGTTTACCTTCATTCTCTTACTAAGAACCTGTACAGAAAGCACCTGGAATTCCTGGAATGCCTCTCTATGCAAATGAAACATTCTTCAGTCCCCTAAACTCTAGACCATACTACTTATTCTGGAAACCCCTATTTCCTTATGAAAAACTGTATATCCGTTGATTTACCCTGAGTAAAGTTTAGCTGCCTCTCTGAAGCTGATCCTGGAAGTCTATCATTTCCATAGTACTCACAGGCTGTCTGGACACTGTTCTTTGACTCTGCTTTCTTTGTCCTCATGGGTCAATGGCCAACAGTCTTTGGGGAGAAGCAAGAACCACAACAACTATTTTTCTTCAATAAGACATTGGTTCAAAGAATAAAATCTAAAAAAAAACTAAGAACTAGAATGAAGAAAATAATGTACTGCTGTTCTCAAAAGTTCAATTTATTAGCTTCTATACTCCTCAATAAACAGGAAGCTACCATGTAAAAATAAAGCAAGGGTTGTTTGGAGTAATTCTTTATGATTTCAGCAGTTCATTTTTCTACTGTTATGGAACAAAGAAGTATCTATTGCATATTTTAATATTCATTCTCATGTAATATAAAAGGTTGTAGAAGTATATTTCTTTATAACTCTTGGAATATTTTGCAAACTTGCACTGATACACTCTAGAAAACATATGTATTCTTTTAAATGGATAACTCATTCTTGTCCTGACCACCGGAAAAACTCTTTATTTGGTGAGAATGTTGAGGAATAGTCCAAAAGAATTATATAAGAAATCATTCACTTAGAAAGTACAACTTTATAGTTGGTTAACTCTGTCACATCAAAACTTTTATATTTAATAAGTAAATATAACATACTATCTTTACCATAAACTAGTATATTTCTGGGGTTTAAGTCTTCACACTGCTTTTTTAGAGAAGTGAAATATTTAATCTGGAAGGAACTACAAAATTTTCTACCTTTCCCCCATAGTATTAAGAATATTAAGGCAAGACAGTTGGCTGATTCACACTCATATACTGAGGTAAACCACCACCTATTTTTCTAATCTATCCTGATTTTAGCAATTAAAGTCTCTATGATAGAAAAGCCTAGGTCAGCTTCTAAAAAAGGTGTAGATTTCAGGTCTTTTAATGACCTACTCTTTCACAATACTTCTTAAAACTATTTAGAAAATTATTTATGTATAAAATATGTTTCAGTGACTGGAGTTTTATTACTCTTTCAGAGGACCTGATCGGTTTCCCAGAACTCATACCAGGCACTCCACAAATTCTAGGGACCTCTGACAACTCTGGTCTCTTTGGCATTGGAATTCACATAACTGAAAATATAGAAAAAATCTTTTAAAATGCTATATTATTTGACTTCATGTTGTTATTCATGAGTTAGGTTGACAAATCAAATCAGTACACATTTCAAATAAAGAAACAAAATGATTTTGAGAGGTTATAAGTATTTGCTTGTATTACTGTGTAGAGCAGAGAATGCATTGTCACCATGGAGATTTGCATTAAACACTCTGATGATGATTATCTCCTTTGAGCACTAGAGATGAAAGGAACTTATGGGAAAATATTCAGATGAAACTGACATTCTATAACCAGAGACATAAAAAAAGAGACTGAGATTCTAAGGCAAGCTATCATGTGAAATATGCCTGCCTCCATTGATCTACCACAAAGCAGAAATAAACCTGTAGGCAAATCCCCAAGATTATCAGATTAGTTAATGTGATTTATCAACTATTAAAATATTATAACATTGGAGGTGATTTGCATCCACTTTGGCAATTCTTTATTCATGTTGATCACCTATTATAACAAGTTCTATGTGGTTATACTGTGATAATGTAAAATCTCATCTCAGTTAAGTGATTGCCATGTCGTGGAGGCTGTAATAAGCCTGTTATGAGTGTATTGTCATTGACGATGAACATTTCAAAGAAGCTTCTTATTGCAGAGGATTTGGTTAATGCATAGACCTATAACTCTTCAAATTGCTCAGAATAAGTGACTATGACTACTTGGTCATAGACAGGATATCTTATCAATCACTTTTTTTTTCAAAACACCATGCTCAGGAAACATCATAGAAGAAGTAAAGGAAGGATGTAAGAAGCCCAAGGATGGAAAAAGTTGTGGTGAATGCTGTCCTCTGGAAATGAGATGACTGACGAACATGACAGGGCATGACACAGGAACTCACTACAACTGTGGTTATCTGCATATGATCAAGCCAGTTAAAAAACGCTGAACACAGAGCAGTAAAATGGTGCTGGAGACACCACAGTTAGCTGAAAGCTTTTGAAATTTGATGGCTTCTGGAGGAGGAAGTGTCAGGTTTTTTTTGGGAGTAGCTGTTTGTGGTTAATCATGCCCTATCAGATGGTCCTCTTACATACATTAATGTTGGCAGCACTAGTAAATTCAGTGGGTTATAAAACTGTAAAGATGACATGAAGTTAGGAGAGAGATATGTGGAGATGAGTGGGGGAGAATTAGAAGGAGGGAATAATCGGCATACATGATCAAGATATACTGAAATTTTTGGAGTAAACAAAATATTATAAGCTAGAGAGGTGGGATTAGCCAGTAAGAGCCTTTACTTCTCTTCTAAAGACCTAAGTTGCATTCCCAACACCCATATTGAGTAGCTCACAACTGCTTGTAACTACAGCTCCAGGGAATCTGACACCTCTAATCTACTTATTGTATGTACACACACAGACATGAATACATATACACAGACATATACACACACAAACACAACATAGTTTTAAAAAGATGTAAAAAATATCTCTATTCTATCAAAAAAGAAGCTGAGATATAGAAATTAAATACCTTGTCTAAGATTGCACCAAAAATATTGGTGCTACATGTCACATCAATCTTATCAAATTCTATACTTTGATACAATGAAATTCTTCTCTTTGAAGTGCTTCAACTCAAAATCAGAAAATAGACAGACTAATAAAACATAACACCTAATGATAACTAATGAAAAAAAAGCACAATATTATGTAAGTGTGTTTCTCTTTCTCCAACCACACTGAAGTATTTCTCATGTCCCTAAAATAATGTTTTCTATAAATTCCAGAGACCTTCTATGCAATGATCTACTTAACTTTACAATTTTTTGTTTTATTTGGTTTTGTTTTCTGAGCTAGTGTCTTATTCTATCACACAAGATGCCATGGAATTCATCACGTAGCTGGGTGTGAGGCCTATCCTTTATTGTCAATTTGACTGCATCTGGAATTAATTAAAACCCAAATGGCTTGAAACACTTATGAGGGATTTTTTTTTTCTTATATCAGTTGAAGTATGAAGACCCACTTTTCATCAGGCAATACTGGTTTCAGAAGTTCCAACTTTAATCTGGGTCACAGGTTCTGCTGGCTGCATATGGAAAAGATGTGGAAGAAGAAAAGCTCTGGCTCTTTACCTATTTGATCTCACTCTTGCTGGCAATTCCTTTTTTTTTTTTTTTTTTTTTTTTTTTTTTTTTTTTTTTTTTTTTTTTGCTGGCATTATAGTCTACTTCTTCAGGATTCCAGCAATACTGAGGTGCAGCTGAGATGTCCAGTCTCATGGGTTGAACTACTAGATTCTTGGACCTTCTCTTCATATACAGTGATTGTTGAATGAGCTGAACTACAACCTAAAAATCATTCTAATAAATACATATTCATTTTTCTCTATATGTTCTACAGGTTCTATTCTACAGATTAGAGAACGCTGACTAACACACTCAGTTAGCATGGCCTTAAACCCATACTGATTTTCCTGCCTCTACTTCCTAACCACTGCTATTATAGTCTTTAGCTACCAAATCCTGCTAACTTACCTACTCTTAATAAAGTCATCCTCACCATCCATGAAGCTGCTGCTCAGTATCCCATATCCTGATTATGTAACATTGACATTTAACCTAAGCAGGTTGGGAGCAAGGATCTTTTGTCCTCTTGTCTCAGGCTAGTCCTTTTTTCTTTAAAGCAATTCACAGAACTCAGAAGCCTTCTGCAAGGCAAGTCTCATAAATTAGAGCCTATCTTTCTGAAAAAAAAATGCATAGGTCCTTGGAAGACATTCTATTCCAGCTTATTTTTCTCTTTGAGGACTATTTATCCAACAGTATCTTGCCAGAGGAATGTTACACAAATACATCAAGCCTTCCTAGACTTCTTGCCTATTTAGCTCCTGCAACACATTATTATTAGATCACAAGATTCCATCGTATCATAACTGTCTACTCTTGATTAAATATAAGCATAAAATACTTTTACTTGGATGTTTTGTATTCATTTCTGAAGTGCTCACATTACACAAAATTCTGGTTAAGTAAATCTGTCATACTTTTCTTTTGTTACGCTGTCTTTTGCTTTAAGGGTATTATTGGTCATGATCCTTGTGGTGGATGAAGAAAAGTTTTCATACCTTGTGGCCAGCCAATGACTACTCTCAAAAATCACATATCTCCACGTGACCCATAGGACTTACTCTCTAAATATACTTATCTCCAATCCACTTGTCATATTATATTGCAGTGAGTTGTTCCCTTTGTCTTTCTACCTGAGGCAACAAGGGTTATAATTCACTCAACTTTCCATTCTCTCTACTTTTGTGTGACACATACGTCTTTTTCTAGAAAGCACCAGATGATAAATAAATAAATAAATAATAAAAGACTATATTTGTCTAGCTTTTCATTGCATTGTGAAAGAAGGCTAGAGAAGAAACAAACCTCTGTATATTAGGAACTGTTGAGAAAATAAGTTTAAAACCATATTGTCAAAGTAAATTATGACACCTTTGTTTCAAATGAGTCTTTTAAATAAATTTATTTTTAAATAAATGTATTTATTTATTGGCTGGCCACTCACTCTTCATTTGTGTTATTCTTTAAATGCAAAAGGCTATTTACATTACTGTTCTCCCTCCATTTATACTAAAATTGTAAGCCAATATTACCTCCTACACAATCTGTACATAGGACAATATTAAATTCTTGAAATCAAATCTTTTTTATACAATCATAAATAGTTCTAGGCTTTTATTTAAAAAGCTATTTTAGCCTATCCTAAGTTCATATATTAATAAAATAGATGTTTCAATGAAAAACAGCTATTATCTTCAGTAATAAAAAATTTTAAAAATGTAGCCTGTGCATTCCTCAGTCACATGTCTATGTAGAGCTATGAGAAATCATTGGTGTGCTTGTGCTCCCACAGCAAATATGAGACAGGATAATGTATGGAAGATTTGTATTTTCTTCTTACTGAGATTAATGCATGTCTCTCCACAAACCACCAAGGACATGTCTGCTAAGATGGTTTCCCTGCGCCTTCAGCTGTGGGAATGAGAAGTTATCAGATACTAAACCAGTAAACTAAGCCTTGGCATTTGTTTCTAAGGTACAAGCTCGTGAAAGCAGTGACATGAAAATATATATAGAGAGAATGGGAACCACAGAGTTTAGGGAAAGCAGAACTGGATCAGTTCAAGCAGAAAAATGCTTTGGTCTTAGGATTACTATTGCTGTGATAAAACACTGTTACTAAAAGCAATTTTAGGAGGAAAGGATTTATTTTGCTTGTACTTCTGTGGGGCGCTGAGCTATGAGACAACCAGGTGCCCAGTCAAATGAGCTTCTGAACCCCGAAGACCCTTTTGGGATGGCAGGCGTTCAGCTCTGTTCCTGGCCCCCGGTCTCTCCCAGCTTCCGCCCTTCACAGCCTCTCCCACAGAGAGAGGTCGGGAGTCTCGTAGGAATAGTGCCCCAGGCTCTCCCCACATGCATATGAGGCATCCCCAAAACCTCAGACTAAGTCAATGGGATCATCTGCTGCTAAAACCTTCACTCATCCCAAACCGTATATATTGAGCCTAATTGAGAAATAAAGCGTGCAAGAACCATCCTGTCATCGTCGGAGAGCTTCTGTCTCGGACTCTACCCTCTTCGCCTGCTAGCTGGCTCCAGAGCTGTTAACACTGGGCAAGAGATTTACTCTCTTTCCCTGCTACCTAGCCGCACTTCCCAGCTTAGCAAAGAGCTGTAACACTTCAGAACTCACCGGCTCTCCCGAAGTCCTTTGGGGCAGGCAGAAGCAGACCTTCCCCACTGGCGCTCTGCCTTGGACCACCCGTGGGCAGGGGCAACTACAGAGACAGAGAAGGCTACATCCTATCTCCTGCCGAACCAAAGACTTTGTGGGACCCAGCTGGAGAAGGGCCCCACATACTTCCATATTATTGTTCATCATCAAAGAAAGTCAGAACAGGAACCCAAAAAGGGCAGGAACCTGGAAGCAGAAGCTAATGCAGAGGCCATGTAGGATTGCTGCTTAATGACTTGTTCCTTGTAGATAGTTCAACCTCCTTTCTCTCTCTCTCTCTCTCTCTCTTTTTTTTTTTTTTTTTATAAACCATGGGCTTACCAGCCCAGGGATTGTACCATCCATAATGAACTAGGTCTTTCTTCATCAATCAATAATTTAAAAAATGTTCTACAGGCTTGCCTACAGACTGATCTTATAGAGGTATTTTATTGATCAAGGTTTTCTTCTCTCAGATGATTTTATTTTGTAACAAGTTGACATAAAACTATACAGCACAGGTCTCTAGCATGGAGTGCAGATCAGTGCTATGATGACTCATAGCTCTCCAGACCACACGTGTGCCATGGAGGTATGACTAGATGATTCATAGAACTCTAGACCACACGTGTGCCATGGAGGAATGACCAGATGATTCATAGCACTCTAGACCACACGTGTGCCATGGAGGAATGACTAGATGACTCATAGCACTCTAGACCACATGTGTGCCATAGAGGAATGACTAGATGCTGTATGTCTAGCAGCTGGACATAGGTTCTGATACTCCTCCAAACCTAGGGATGGATCTTATGACTAAGATACTTCTTCTCAGAAAGAATGATCAATATGAACATACAATTAAAGGGATATTCTCCTAATTCTGAGTTTTCTTATGCAGATAAAATAAAATGTAGCCCAAAAATTTTTACCTAAAGTGATAAAAGTTACATGTTCAAATGACTCAAGAATATGACTTATACCGCCATAGGCAGAAAAAACTTTGTAGAGAATCTTACATTTTAAACATTATAGTTTTTAATTATTTATTTATCTTTGTGTTGTTGTTTTGTATTTGGTCATGATTTAATGAGTAGAGCTAAAAACAAAGCTCAAGTCTTCTGAGAAGAAATCTTATGTAATATTCTTATATAGTTTTGCTGTTTCTAAGGCTCAAGTATAGAAGTAGAGACAGAATTCATCACTGATATATGATTCATCTAAATTTCTCATATTTCACCTTTGATTCATCTTTTGTTCTGTTTTCCTATGTTGATCTAATCCTACTTGGTTACTTTTCAGGATATAAACTCTTTTTTTTGGGATTATTTTTATTGGATACTTTATTTACATTTCAGATGCCATCCCCTTGCCCCATTTCCCCTCCCTAGAAAACCCCTATCCCGTGCCCCCTTTTCCTTTTTGCTTTTATACAATTTTTTTAAATGTTAATCAAAGGCTTTATAAGTATGGTAATGCTCAATCAGAAGTGTAACCCAATACCCAGCCTAGATATATATAAACTATCTTTGACTGGTGGAGACACATGAACATCTGCCTCCATGCCCCCTCTCTCTTTCTCTCTCTTTCTCTCTCTCATCACCTTGCTTCTCCTCTCCTTCATCTTCTCCTCTACTTACTCCATCTCTTCCTCTCAGTGCTCCTTCCCCCTTAGCTCCTCCTACATATCACCCTTCCTGTTAAAATAAAACTTTTCTCACAAAATACAATTAAAGCATAATTATTCCTATTTGTACCAGTGAGGTACAAGATAGTCCTAATACCCAGTCCATCATTTTGTTGACTAGCCAGAACCTCTGTCATCTCTCTTGACTAAAACACTTAGTTTTGAACCTGGCTTTTTTCTTGGTTTTAGAATGAATGTCAGCTGAAAACCATCCCCTCAGATCTTTTCTCTCAAAGTAAATAGCCAGGATTGGCTATGAGATTATAGGTCTTCAACCCCATCAGAAACCCAGAATGACTGAGTTAACTGAAGTTATGGGAAGCACTAAGCATAGCTTCTAAAACTTAGCCAATTTATAGAGACCGATGAACACCTGGACAGCCCCTATGCTACAGAACATTGGAGCATCAAATCTTCAGCCTAAAAATAAACTCAAAGCCATGAATTTGCTATAGTCTCTTAACTAACAGGCTAATCGTCCCAAATCAGTTTTAAAAGTTAAAGAAGGACAGGGTCTAAGCCTTGTATTCCTAAATGTGTTATACAGGCACAATGCCCATGACAGTATCAATATTCATTTCACTTTTATATCAATAAGAAGCTCATACCAATGATAACCTTAAATTTGAAATCAAGGTAAATTTTGTACCATTTAAGAAATTATAACTTCATCTTGATACTAATTATACAGATTTCCACCAATAGGTTATGGCTATGCCATAAATCCTAGCTAATCCTCCCTGTTCCAACAAAACCACTACTTTCCCCCAGAAAGACAGTCCAATATTAACCACCTTAGTCCCCCAAGCACAGGAAATAGGGGTGCTGACTCTTCTTTAACATCTTCAAGCTGATTATGGGCATTGAGATATTAGAAGAGGGGTGGGGGTAGAGTAAATTGATAAGCCTCTGATGCTGTGTCTTCACTGAATCCAGATGGAATTCCAGAACATCAGAGGTTTGAGCAGGTCTGCTCATTTTGCTTGATGAGTAGATACACCAAGACTGTGTATTCTGCAATATACAATTCTCAGAACAAGTTTTAGTATCAAGAAAATTTTTTTTCCTAGAGGGCTGACATTTTTTGAAAGACACTGGTTCTAACAACTTTTTCCCCTTTTTTTAATTGGTTATAATATTTACCTTTCAAATTTTATCCTCTTATCCCATTTCCCCCACCACCCAAGAACCCCTGATCCCATACCCCCTCCTTGTGCTTCTATGAGGGTGTGATTTTCCATTAACATAAACTGCCTCCTAAATTTCTAAATCCTGCCATTTGTGTTATTAAATCTCCTATTTTTCTTTTTTTTTCTTTTTTTTCCATTTTTTGTCTTTCTTTTTTTTAAATTGGGTATTATATTTACCTTTCAGATTTTATCGCCTTACCCCACTTCCTCCCACCACCCAGAAATCTCCTATCCCATCCCCCCTCTTCATGCTTCTATGAGGCTGTGCCAACACCTACCCTCCACCCCCACTACCCTCTCTCCACCCTCACATCCCCCCCACTCTGTGTTCCTTTTTCATGGGACCAAGAATCTCCTCTCCCACCTATGCCCAACAAGGCCATCCTCCCCTACATATACAGCTGGAGTCATAGGTCCCTCCCTATGTGCTCCCAGGCTGGTTGTTTAGACCCTGGGGGCCTCTGGTTGTTTGGTATTGTTGCTTTCCTCCTGGGGTCACAAACTCTTTCTGCTCCTTCAGTCTTCTAAGTTTTTCATTGGGAAACCCTTGATCATATCAGTGGTTAACTGTGAGCAAAGCCCTCTGAATGTGCTAGTCTTTGGCAGATCTCTAAGGAGATAACTATATCATGTTCTTGACAGCATGCACTTCCAGCCATCCATATCAGAGTCTAGCTTAGGTAACTGTACATGGGATGGATACCCAGGTGGAATGGTCTCCTGATGGCCCCTCCTTCCGTTTCTGTCCCATGTTTTGTTTCCATAATTGCTCCCTTGAGTATTTTTGTTACTGGTTCTAAGTAGAACTGAGGCATCCCCACTTGGTCTTCCTTCTTCATGAGTTTCATATGGTCTGAGTTAAGTCTTCACTATTCCAAGCTTTTGGGCTAACATGCGCTTATCAGAGAGTAAATACCATGTGTGTTCTTTTGTGATTGGGTTAATTCACTCAGGATGATAATTTCTAGTTCCATCCATTTACCTAAGAATTTCTCAAATTAATTCTTTGTAATAGCTGAGTAATACTCCATTGTGTAGATGTACCACATTTTTTGTATCCATTCCTCTGTTGAGGGACATCTTGGTTCTTTCCAGCTTCTTGGTATTATAAATAAGGTTGCTATGAACATAGTGGAACATATGTCCTTATTATATGTTGGAGCATCTTCTGGGTATATGCTCAGGAGTGGTATAGCTGGATCCTCAGGTAATGCTATGTCCAGTTTTCTGAGGAACCGCCAGACTGATTTCCAGAGTGGTTGTACCAGCTTGCAATCCCACCAACAATGGAGAAGTGTTCCTCTTTCTCCACATCCTCGCCAGCATCTACTATCACCTGTGTTTTTGATCTTAGCCATTCTGACTGGTGTGAGGCGGTATCTCAGGGTTGTTTTGATTTGCATTTCCCTGATGACTAAGGATGTTGAGCATTTCTTAAGGTGCTTCTTGGCCATTTGAGTTTCTTCAGTTGAGAATTCTTTGTTTAGCTCTGTTCCCCATTTTTTAATAGGGTTGAATGGTTTTCTGAAGTATAATTTCTTGAGTTCTTTGTATATATTGGATATTATCCCTCTATCGGATCTAGGATGGGTAATGTTCTTTTCCCAATCTGTTGGTTGCTGTTTTGTCTTATTGACAATGTCCTTTGCCTTATAGAAGCTTTGCAATTTTATGAGGTCCCATTTGTCAATTCTTGATCTTAGAGCATAAGCCATTGGTGTTCTGTTCAGGAACTTTTCCCCTGTGCCTAGGTATTCGAGGGTCTTCCCCACCTTCTCTTCTATTAGTTTCAGTGTATCTGGTTTTAAGTGAAGGTTATAAACTTTTTAAGGACAGGTGCTATTTAGTTACATGGACCACCAGTATAATATGTTGATACCAGAGGTCATCATATCATCCATCCTTTCTCAGGTCATCATGGATGCTGAGATTGATTGTTAAGGATTTTGTTTGTTTGTTTGTTTGTTTGTTTTTAAAAACAAAATTACTCTGAAATTTGGTAGGAAAAAACTATCTCTTGTTGATGTGAAGTGGATAGGGAAGATTATTGTCAGCTGACACTCACCAGGGATTTTTTTCCTCTGTATCTGAGGTTGGTTGCAAATTTATAGGCCAAAACTAAGTCTCTAAGGGAAACCCAAGGTGTTCCAGCTAGGGATATTGATGATTTAGTAGATAATGTTTTTTTTTTTTAATGTCAGCTGAAATCAGTGGGCTATGAAGAAACATCCTTCTGCTGAGTCATAAAGACAAGTTCCTAGTCTATTGCAGTTAAAAATTCATGAAACATTTTCCAAAAGTCTATTTAAAATCAGATTTGGTTATATTCTTTCTCTGTGCCTATTTAGATATTATCTACATGACTAAATACTGTGAAAGAACTTGATGTTTCCCAATATCTTGTTTCTGATAATCAGATATAAATTCTAGACCTAGTCATGTAGTTATTGAATTAAGCTAAAAAAATAGTCATTGTAGATAAGCAAACAATGAAACACACTATATATGTCAGCTAACTTTACTATACTTTGCAACAGAGTTTGACAGTCATAGAATTGACACGGATTTTCTTCCAAACATGGATAGCTGCTGCTTCTATTGTCCTGCTGTCCTACTGTCCATTGTTAGTTCTTTTTCACATGAAGAGCATGAACAAAATAGGACAAAGAAAAAGACAAAGTTGTAATTGATTTTTAAAAGAATGAAAACTACTCTATGTCTCACAACTGGCCCACATGTTTTAGGCTTTTGAAACTTGCACTAGTAACCTCATATCTGACTTCTTTTGGTAGGAAGGCTTGCAACCTCAGGGATGGCTTTTCTTGTTAGAAACGTACCCAAATCTACTGGAAAATGTCCTTCTGTGCTGACCATGCAGCTGGGAGAAAAGAAAGTATCTTCAAGAACTTACTTTTTCAAGATTGTTAATGCCCTATAGTGAATAAAAATGTCTTCTACTTTTCTAGGTTATATGGCAAATCTAAGAATTAAATTAATATAAAAGAGTACAGAAAACAATTTTAAGTACATAAATACACACAAAAACAGACAAATATGTGAGACTTAGGAAGCAGCCAGCTGATGAGCATGCAGAATCCTGTTTAACAGAAAAGAATGGGTATTTCAGATTTGGAGGTATGGGGATTAAGAACAGGAACAAGAACAGGAGGAAAATCATGAATAAATATAATTTTTCATGTAAATGGAAATGTTTCAGGCAATAATTTCTTGTGTTGGCATCTTTACTAATAAAAACTTCTTTTAAAAATATGCATATCCTTTACTAAAAAGGGTGAAGTTTTTTGTTATAGGTATTTGGGTGGAAGGGAGCTTTTTCTGCATTGACTGTGATGCAGGTTTTTTTAGTATGAAGCCTCTTTAGAGTCTCAGACCTCTCACTCCACACAGGAAGAATGTAAAGTTGTCACAACATAGCATCACTAACATTGCTGCTCTGAAACCCCTGACAGGTATATTCTTTCTCTGAAGTCCAAACCACACCTGAAAATCACACAAAGCTCTCTCTACAACTAGAAACCATGTCAGAGAAGACTCTAGACCTGAGTTCAGTGCCTTTGACTAGTACCAGAAATAAACTAACTATAGCCATGGGTATGTAGAACTTTGTCTAAGGTTTAAAAAACAGTACAAAATTATTATCCTCTCCCCAGACCCAAAATGAGTAAAGTAGTTGCTGAGAGAAAGAATAGTACCCTCTAGATAGAAAAATAAGCAACAGGTCTACAGTAAATAATAGCAATTTGTCCTTTTCTATTTTTTAAAGAACCCTTTCATTTAATTCTCATGAACAAAACACAAATACCAAGAAAAGTTATACTTTCACAGGCATTTTTGGAAGGAAAAACTGAAATTCTGGAAGGCTAAATAACTCATTGAAATCAAAATACTGGGAAATGGTTGAGTTGGTCAGAATCCAGGTATCTGACTTCAGAACTCATCACAACGCATTTTCCAGTTTAACCAGAACACATCAAAAGAGGCAGGTGTCATCCGTGGGCTTAAGGGGTCAAAGAAGCTGTAGAATGAGATTTAATTAATTCCTTCCCACCTGTGGCTCTATCAATAATCACTTCTGGGCTAACACTTGTACCTTATATAGTGACTCTTCCTGGAGACTAGAGGAAAGCATTGCAAGTATGATCCTATGAACAACAGCTCTGCCAGATAGAAGCAGCTGGCAGAAGAATACTAGAAATATTTCAATGGTCTCTCAAGACTTAGGAAACAAAAATAGATTCTCTCCCCAAGTGGTTTATATCTCTTGGTTGTGATAAGGCAGGCAGAAAGTACTCTTATTACATCTGTTTCCAAAACTGAAAAAAATTATTCATTTAAAAGATATTTTCCATTAAAATCAAGAACTGCAGAACATAAGGTATTAGTTTCTAACCTCTATAAGGTTGATCCCACATTAGTATTTCTAGCAGGCAAGAGAAGGCTCGAGTGGAGATGACTAGACTGGGCAATGAGTCATGGTCATAGTCATCAATAAAATCTTATTATGTCAGTTCTTAAGTCTAAATTCTCTGTATAACTGTTACCACTGCTGTGTTTTTTCTGAAGAAGCAGATGTTGAGATCCAAGCCAAGAATCAATAGAGAGACAACTGACATCTGTTTGGTGAATGTAGCTCATTCTGGAAGCAAGATCCTCTCATTCCTGTCTCCTCCATGTGCCGACATTCTATTTGACAGGTTTAAAGGAATGAAACAGAGCTGTCTGAATTTAGCAGGAAATTCTTGCCTCTCTATTATTTCTATGTTCTCACCAGAGATATTATGATTCATATTTCTTTTGAAGTGAGTGTTCATGACCCATCAAACAAACTGTGCTAATTTCATAAAGCCGAGTAAAGTATGGGTATGAGGAAAAAACTGAGAGAAATGTATTGAAGTGCTAAACCCACCAAGAATTAATTGTCCTGCAGGACACAATGTGTTCCAGTTAAAAATGTCTGTATTGTTTTTTGGAGTAAACATTAGAAAGCACTCTGAGGATTGTTGGGTTTTGTTAATTTGTTAAATGGCTATATTGAGTCTAATTAACAAAACATATTTTTGAGCCAAAATTTTAGGTCTCGATTAGTTGTTTGAAAAAACAATAAAATAGATTGTTAATATCAATCTACTTGTTAATATCAAGTCTACTTAAAAGGGTAATTTTTGTAGATAATTACTTCGGCCTCAGCATTCATTTTAAACTGTTTCTCAATTCAATGTGTGTTTGTTCCATTTCACCTTTGTGTGAAAGAACTTTAATTGTGTAAAAGAAGAGAATAGGGCACAGAGCTGAAGCCAAGTTACAAATGTCAGGAAAGGTGGAATATTTACTCTCTCTCCACCATGAATCTCAAAGTATTCCTGTTTTACCTATCCTATATCCTGACTCAGGAAATGCTCTCACACCAATCGCTGGTAGGTAAAAGTGTGATATCATTTTAGAGGGATGTTTTCAACAAGTGAGTGTTCATTATAAATGATAAAGAATATCATTGATATATTCTGTATATTCTATATATAGAAATAATATATAGATAGATATAGATATAGGATCAAGAAATATAACTAATTTTCTTTACATTACAGTGTATGAAATAAGACTGTGATGGGTGTATGATATGGGGCTCTGATAGAAACCTCACTTTCATTCTCACTGATAAAAATAATTAAATCAAACCATTCTTTCATGTAAGGAGCTAGAATTCTTAATTCCTTATAATTTAAATTTAACCAGTATTTAAATTAAGGATATAACACACATTTAGTTTTATACTAATAAAATATGGATAAAATATGGTACCTGCTTCCAAAAACTTTCAAAACAGTGTCAATACATTCAGTCTGCTCCTGACTACTGACAGGACCATTGTTAAACTTTGACTTCATTCATTTTTTGAGAATGTCATATGTACATACTATATTCAAATCATTTTCTCCCTCCTTCCTTTCAATTTCTCTCACACTCTCCACCCCTTCTGAAACTCATGGCTTCTTATTCTTTAACACCCCCCCCACACACACACACAAACATATACACGCACGTATTTATAAATACAAACCTGTTGAGTTTTTTTTTAGTGTTGTCCATATGTATATGTGCTTAAAAGTAACCATTTGGAATTGGATAACCTATCAGGGAACTCATCCTTCAAGCAAACTGATTTCCTCTCTTGGTAGTTCTTAATTGCTTGTAGCACCTCATCTTGCAGTAGGGCATGGTAAGATTTCCCCAATCTATGTTGTCATGTCAATTGGCATTGTCATTTTTCATATCTTGCCTGGGCAACTGAACTCTGTTGTTTATATCCTTAGCCCAAAATATTTACTATGCTTCAATATCCCCATAAACTCTATTCACTCAGTACTAGATTTGAACTGCTATTTTTTTATCAAAATTACAAAGCTAATTTGCCACTCTTAAGCCAATTTTATTAAAAATTGAAATGCATTTTCACTAGGTTGAAATAATATATAAACCAACCTGCCCTTATGTAAGCTTTCTAAATACTGTGTTTCCCATCAGTTGTTCTATGGTTTGAAAAATACATTTAATTCAATTACTAAAATCATATATGTGTATGAGGAGCCATTGGTGGTCCTGAGATGAGAACACAGTATCAAAACAAAATGACCCTTCTCTCACATAAGCAACCCTGATGAAACTCAATGGGTCACAAGGAAAGAAAAGAATATACGTGAAAGCAGAAGTGGCCTAACTAGCTGGGTAAAAGAGGATTCAAAGGGAAATGAGAAAAGAAAAGAGAAAGTACTGAGTGGTGAATATAATTGAAATACATGATATACAATAATGAAAAGGTAATCATGAAGCTTGTACTATTTACAATTAATTTATGCTGTTAAAATCATAAATACTGTTCCTGTGTTTATGTGCATAACACAGGGAAGTAAGAAAAACATAATCTACGTATTTGGCTTTCATGAAATGGCTTAACAATTTCTCTTCAAAGAAGTCAGCCCTATCTCATTATGATTCTATCCTCATTACATGTTATCTTGAGACTCTTTCACCTTTGTATCAAAAAAGTGCCAGCAAGAGCCAAACTACCTTCTTTGTCCTGGAAGTACTGCTTCTGGTAGTCTGTCACTGAGTCTCTTGGGCAATATTTCTTTCTCCCTTAGGGCATTCTCAGTTCACATCACCCTTCAAAGCTGAAGAATATTAATGCATGTGTTTGCTAATGTGTTGAGAAAAGCTGACATACCATGTAGCAAAGACACTCATTATCATCTGTTCTTTCCAAAATATACCCCCATAAATTAGTTTCTACTTTTCTAGTTGTATTTTCAAGTTGATCCTTTTCTTCTCAATCCTTCTATCTAGTCAATTTTCTTGGTTATCTTAGCCCTTTTATAATCTCTAGTCTGATAAAGTAACCTTTGCATGATGTAGCCACTGGTTAAAATTAGCAAAAGAAAAAAATTCTTAGACTCTCCCAGAGCTAAGGGCTGTCCTTCAAACCTTCCTGCAAGGAGCTGTCTTCAGACAGGTGATTATGAGCAGCAAATTCTAGAGATCCACTCTCTACTCTTCATCTTTTTTTTTTTTATTTAAGGATGGGGATTTCTAGTCCAGGTTGGCCTTGAACTCACCATTAGCAAGAATAGACTTGAACTTCTGATCCTTCTGCTTCTGCCTCCTAAGTTTAAAAATTTCAGGCATATCAACACAACCACTTTATGAACATGCTGGAGACTGAATTCAGGAATTCTGCACAACAGACAAGTGTTTCCCCAATTGAGCTCTATTCCTAATGGTCTAGATTCTCCAAATAAAGTCACTAATTTGAGGTTTGAAAGAAAGGAGATTAGAAATGGCAGCTCATAGGAGTATGAAAGGCCATGGAGGCATGGAGATATGCTCCTTGTTTCTATGGAAAGAAAAAACATTCCAGTGTCATTATCTGTTGAGAAAGGTAATGTGTGAAAGATATCTGGAAAATAATTTGTTTTAAAAATAATTTTTAAAGCATGTAGATTGAAGACAAACATGCGACTAGAAAAGAATGTAGCCTATTGCTTATAAGCATAAGATAATGTTTTAAAGCTTTAGAGCACCACTTAAATTTTTGAACTGATAATAGAGTAAACAATAAGCAAAATAAGCAAATTAGGAGGTACTGAAGTAGCTAACAGTCGTTCTTAGCTAACTCAACCTTATTTTTTTTATTTTATGTGTTTTAAACTAAAAAATAAACAATCATTTAATACCAAAACATTATATTTTCCATTGTACGTCAGTCTTTTAAACGTCCCTCAACTACATGCTCTTGTAGATGGAAGTTGAATTACCTTTGGGATACCAAGTCTGTGTCATAGTATATAATTATATAAATATCAGATTATTGCATCACAATTTAAAAATACCTCAGGAAAAATGTAATCAAACTGAACTGAACTGAGAGTTTAGCTAAAATAGAGCGTGTAGGATGTGCAAGGTCGGAGTTGTGTCTTCACTACTACAGACACACTGAAACATCAAAAGTCAACACCCAGTAACTCATAAAAGAACTGTTTTAATAGTTCTTCTGCTATCATGTCATCCTTAAAAGATGATTCTACACTTTGGTCAGTATTGTAACAACACATCAGTCTAAATGTTAGATGAAACTGAAAATAGAACTTCAATTATTGAGATCTTGATCTATATAGATCAAGCACTAACATCTGTAGAATAAAAAATCTAGACTCTGTTCTCTTTTATTTATATTTTCTCAAATAAATGTGTATAAAGATAATCACAGCAGATGTCAAAAATCATCCTTTAAAAAAAATTATCAGCTGCTACTCATGACATTCAGCCCTGAGTAATGTGTTGAGTGGATAAGAAAAACTTGGAGTAATACACTTAAAGCCTCTGCAATGGCTGTGGGTGGAGTTGGTGGCTGAGCACCTGCCCTAGTGTGGATAGCTATGCTTCCGGATTCAGTCCCTACCTCTCACCCCAACAACCACAAGAACCTGCTCAAACACACTGACCAACTATTTTATCATGTCATTGGTTAGTAAACAGTGTATGGTAGGTGATATCTTACATTCTTTATTAAGTGCATAGATAAATAGAATTAATGATCTTCTTGATTAATTGATTATTTTATTATTGGGAGATGATAATGATACTTTATTTTACATAAATGTCATCTCTGTGGAGTATATCTTTATAAGTTATTGTTCTATCATCATTTCCCATTATTTCACTTTTAACCAATGAAAGACTTGTTGCTTTTGATGATGTTGAGGGGAGGTTTTCTTTTTCTCCTGTATTACTATGGATTGGATATTTTATAATTTTTTTTTTGCTCTGTGTTCAGTTTTCACCTTGTTAGGCACAACTTCCAATCTTCTTGTTAAAAATTCTCTTAAGAATATTTTCCACCCATTCTTCGATGATGTTCTTTGAGCCTTCAAGGGAGTATATAAATATCATATTTAAGACAAAATATTCAGCTAACATTATCTGCTCAAGCTTTTATTTTAAAAGTAGATTTAAATCATAAAAATGACAAGCAAAGTTGTGTTTTATAAAAAAGAAAGGGAATCCAGTATATGTTTGGTAGAGGTGCAGTATAGTGCCTGTTGGGGGGGGGGTGTGCCTCTGCTGGCCCATGCTGAGGCATTCTTCGCCCAGGTCCCAGCCACAGAATGGATAGGTATAGAATAATAGAGTTTATTTAGAGCATGAGGAATAGAGTTGATGGAGTAAAGACAGACAGAGAGAGAGAGAGAGAAAGAAAGAGAGAGAGAGAGAGAGAGAGAGAAAGAGAAGAAGAAGGAGGAGGAGGAGGAGGAGGAGGAGGAGGAGGAGGAGGAGGAGGAGGAGGAGGAATAGAGACAGGCCATGTACATGTGAAGAGCAAGGGGGAAGGGGAATGGGGAGAGAATGTACAGAGAGAGAAGAGGGGAAGAGGGTGAGAGAGTAAGAAGGCAAGAGCTTGTGGAGGGGGCAAGTAGCATCTTTTATAAAGATCAGGAATACCTGGCTGTTGCCAGATAACTGTGGGATGGAGCCTAGAAGGAATGCTAACAAGCACCATGGCTTACTAAGTAAAAAGCTTTGATATCCAGAGTTTGGTCACCAGATAAGTGGAAGGAAAGAACAGATTCCTGAAAGCTGTCCTGTGAGCTCAATCTGCATGTGAGGGACCTTAAGGGGTTTTCCAGTCCTACACCCTCCTTATAGTTTTCCCCTCCCACCTGGGGTCAAGGATAGACCTAGTTTCATTCTCTACCCACAGGAACATTCTTAAGTAAAAAAAAAAATTCTCAGAATGTACTGACTAATAATCACCTGACCCTCTGGAAGTCCCAGGTAGAGTTCAAATGCTTGCTAGCCAATAAATTTAAAGTTCAACATGTTTAGCCAACAAGTTTGAACTGTAATCTTGCTGATGTAACCTGTGCCACTAAAGAATGAAAACTGCTTGTAATAACCATCTGGGGTCACCTTCTCATCACTCGTCTCAAAGAACTGATTGAAGTGCTGAAGAATAAACCTCTTGCTTTTGCATCAATCTGCTTCTAGGTATCTCACTCGGGGGCCTCTCAAAGTAAGTACCACTGTCCGATGGTTGGAGTCTTACACATGCAATAGGCATACATGCACTGTGCTGTTAACACTCTCTTGTTTCCCAAAATATATACACATAATACATAATACTGATGAATACAAATAAGAGAAATTCATTATACAACATTATTGGTGCTCTCTAATGGTGTGTGTACCTAGATGTCCATCTGCCGCCATCATTCTATCTGGAGGATCTGCTGTAACATTTCTTGTTGTATATGCTTACTGTGGATGGAATCACTCAGATTTGAATGTCTGAAAGAGTGTTTCACCTTTTTTAAATCTCTATATGTATTAATGACTTTATTTTTAAGCTTCTCTAGATTTACAAGGAAAAGTTCATATGTATCACTACATTAACACTGTGTGTTACTAATATCTTCCATTAATATGGTACATTTGTTATAATTAATGAACTATTATTAACTAAAGTTAATGTATATTCAATGTAAAATTCAGTATATTCTGACTTCTTCCAGTTTTAATCAAAGCTATAATTCATCCATGCAGAATAACATGATACTCAGTCTTCCAAAAGTTTCTCTAAACTGTCCTGGTTCCTCATGCTTTCCTTGGTTTTGATGACTTCACATTTTTCAAGAAGAACTGATCAAGTGTGTTATAAGACACACTTTTATTGGAGGTTCTTGGGTATGGTTGTCATGGTTGCAGTAGGGCTGCAGACTTTAGGGAAAATGATCACAGAAGTATAGTGTCATGTGTATCACATTGCAGCAAGAACATGTATATTAAAAATATTTTCTATCACTGGTAATATTGAGTTTAGTCTACTGGCAGAAGTAATATTTATGTGTGTCTATATTTTAAGTCTACATTTTGTTTTCAAATTTGACAACCCATGCTCTTTGGCAGGAAATCACAGACTATATCATCTCTTTTAAGACAGAGTATCAGTATAATTTTCTTGAATTCTGTGAACAAGAAATGCATCCCTTCTTTATTACTAATATTAAAATTACAATTATGGCTGGGCCCAAGCACTGAGCAGATCCTGGTCAGCAGCTCTGCACCCAGTCTCACAGAACCTAGAGGAAGCAGGGCTCCCAGGAGCTCTAACACAAGCAGTACCTTAGGTAAGGAGACAGCAACAACCACCCCAAACAGGGAGTAACTAGAACACACTGGGACCCAGGAAATCACTCCTGGCCCAGAGCACTGGTTTTTCCCTGTCTGGACCCAAGCACTGAGCAGATACTGGGCCCCAGCTCTAACCCCAGTAGTAACACCAAACCCGAACAGTTCTGACACAACTAAGATAATAGGAAAGACAGGCTCCAGTCAAAGACAGTGCAGATAGCACTAAGGAGAGCCAGATGGTGAAAGGCAAGCACAAGAACATAAGCATCAACAACCCAGGGTACTTGACATCATTGGAACCTAGTTCTTCCACACTAGAAAGTCCTGAATTCCCCATATCACCAGGAAAGCAATATTCAGATTTAAAATCATTTCTAATGATAATGATAGAGAACTTTAAGAAGGACATAAATAACACTCTCAAAGAATTTGAGGAGAACACAGGTAAACAGGTAGAAGCCTTTAAAGAAGAAACACAAAAATCCATTAAAGAATTACAAGAGAACACAACCAAACACGTGAAGGAATTGAACAAAACCATCCAGGACATAAAAATGGAAGTAGAAACAATACAGAAATCACAAAGGGAGAATACTCTGGAGATAGAAAACCTAGGAATGAAATCAGGAGTCATAGATGCAAGTATCACCAACAGAATACAAGAGATAGAAGAGAGAATTTCAGGTGCAAAAGATACCATAGAAAATATTGACAGAACTGTCAAAGAAAATTCAAAACACAAAAATTTCTTAACACAAAACATCCAGGAAATCCATGACACGATGAGAAGACCAAGCCTAAGGATAATAGGTATAGATGAGAGTGAAGATTCCCAACTTAAAGGGCCAATAAATATCTTCAACAAAATTATAGAAGAAAACTTCCCTAATCTAAAGAACAAGATGCCCATAAACATAAAGAAGCCTACAGAACACCAAATAGACTAGACCAGAAAAGAAAAACCTCCCATCACATAATAATCAAAACATCAAATGCACAAAACAAAGAAAGAATATTAAATACATTAAGGGGAAAAGACCAAGTGACATATAAAGGCAGACCTATCAATTGCACCAGACTTCTCACCAGATACTATAAAAGCTAGAAGATGCTGGACAGATGTCATACAGACCCTAAGAGATCACAAATGCCAGCTCAGGCTACTATGCCCAGCAAAACTCTCAATTACCATAGATGGAGAAATCAAGATATTCCACGACAAAATCAAATTTACCCAATATCTTTCCACAAACCCAGCATTACAAAAGATAATAGCAGGAAAGCTCCAATACACGGAGGGAAATTATATCCTACAAAGATCAAGAAAATAATCATCTTCCAACAAATCCCAAAGAAGATAGCCACAAAAAGATAATTCCACCTCTAATAACAAAAATAACAAGAAGCAACAATCACTGTTTCTTAACATCTCTTAACAGCAATGGATTCAGTCCCCCAATTAAAAGACATAGGCTAATGGACTGGATATGTAAACAGGACCCAGCATTTTTCTGCATACAGGAAACCCACCTCAGTGACAAAGACAGACATTACCTTAGAGTAAAAGGCTGGAAAACAATTTTTCAAGCAAATGGTCCTAAGAAACAAACTGGAGTAGCCATTCTAAAATCTCCAGCCCGAGAACACAAAGGGAGGGACTCATGGCTCCACCTGTATAGGTAGTTGAAAGTGGCCTTGTCATGCATCAATGGAAGTGGAGGGCCTTGGTGCCTGAAAGTTTGGATTCCCTAGTGTTGGGGGATTCAAAAGCAGGGAGGCTGGAGTGAGAGGATTGTGGGAGCCCACCCTCATAGAAACTCCCAGAATTATGTGGATTAGACAGGACAGAGGAAGGCTGCCAGAAGACTAGATTCCAGAATTCAAACAAAAAATTATCTCGATACTAAAATTTGTTTTGAGAATTGTATATTGCGAACTATACAGCCTTGGTATATCTACTCATCAAGCAGGTTGAGCAGACCTGCTCGAACCTCTGATGTCCTGGAATTTCAGCTGGATGCAGTGAAGACACATCTTCAGAGGCTTATCAATTTACTCTTCCCTCCACTCCTCTTCTAATATCTCAACACCCATAATCACCTTGAAGAAGTTAATGAAGAGTCAGTGCCCCTATTCCCTGGGCTTGGGGACTGAGATGGTTAATATTAGGCTGTCTCTCTAGGGAAAAGTAGTGGTTTTGTTGGAACAGGGAGGATTAGCTAGGATTAATTGCATGGCCATAACCTATTGGTAGAAATATGTATAATTGTTATTAAGCTGAAGTTATAATTTCTTAAATGGTACAAAAATTACTTTGACTTCAAATTTAAGTTATTCATTGGTATGAGCTTCTTATTGATATAAAAGTGAGATTAATATTGCTATTCTCATAGGCATTATGCCTATATAACACATTTAGAAATATAAGGCTTAGATCCAGTCATTCTTTAACTATTTTTTAACTGATTTGAGATGGTTAGCCTGTGAGTTAAGGGCCTATAGCAAATTCATGGCTGTGAGTTTATTGCTAGGGTGTTTTCTATATTTTTATTTAGAAATCGCTGAGAGGAGTTAACAGACAACAGTCCAGATTGCCTTACATTGATAGTTGGTTTTCAAAACTTCAGAAGTCCACAAAATTGACATTACAAACATTTCTGTATTAATGTTCATTTTGATTAGAGACCTGTCTCCTTCTGACAGCTTTCTGTCTTTGGATTCTAAGAAGAAATTGAGCATCTTTGGAGGTACTCCAATTGTGGTGAGACAGCCACTAGGCAAGAATTGCCTCTTTCCATCTACAGACAAATTACTGTCCAGAAAAGTACACACTGGTGGAATAGTCAATAGATTATATCTGCCAATACAGAGTAATCAGCCCTTAATAATTCTGCATTACTAGGTCTGTCAGATGATTCTGGGCCAGAAACTGAAGATTGGATGCTCCAAGGTCTTGTAGTATAGGGACTGTCCAGGTGTTCCGCAGTCTCTACAAATTTGCTAATTTTAGAAGCTATGCTTTGTGCTTTCCATAATTTCAGTTAACTCAGTCATTCTGGATTTCTGATGAGGTTGAAGACTTATAGTCTCGTGGCCAATTCTGACTATTTACTTTGAGAGAAAAGATCTGAGAGGATGGTTTTCAGCTGACATTCATTCTAAAGCCAAGAATAAAAGTCAGGTTCAGAACTCACTCTTTTAGTTAGGAGGGATGTCAGAGGTTCTGTTTAGTCAACAAAATGATGGACTGGGTATCAGGTCTGTCTTGTACCTTACTGATCCAAATTGGTATAATTATGGTCTAATTGTATTTTGAGAGAAAAGTTTTATTTTAACAGGAAGGGTGATATGTAGGAGGAGCTAAGGTGGGAGGAGTACGTAGAGAAAGAAGAGGAGTAAGGAGAGCAGGAGGAGGAGAGGAGGAGGTAAGAGATAAGAGAGGGGGGGAGAAACAAGGAGGCAGATGTTCGCGTGTCTTTGCCAGTCAAAGGTAGTTGGTATATCTAGGTTGGGTATTGGGTTACACTTCTGATTGTATGGGCATCTTGTTATTGAGCATTACCAAACTTATAAAGCCTTTGATTAACATTAAAATGTTACTAATAAAAAATTACAATTATGATCTCATAAATACTTAAAATATAGTTTATTATGGATCAATGCTGTATGTAGACTGCCTGGCATTGGTCACTAGGTCCTATTTGAGTTGGCTTTCTTGCCCTGTAACATATGACTACATGGATGCTTTATTTTCAACACCTTACTTCTCTTACCACAAGTTTTGGATTATTTATGTGCTTCATTGCTCACTTTGCACCTCCCTGCCCACTTTAGAAACATTTTTCTCTCTAATGAGCTCTTTTCCCTATTATTAGAAGTGGAATTAGATTAGAAACCAAAATCTGTGTACTGATCCTTCATGTTGCTAACTGTGTTTCATTTCATTCTTTTTAAGGGGGTATAGCAATGAAATATATTTTTGCATACCAGTATGTATATGCAATATAGCTCTTTTTATTTGTAATTAGATGAAGTCATGTTAAATTAAGTGTGATTTCTTTTGTTTTCAGCTCTAACTCACTGTCAACTGCACTATTCTTGCTACAATTACCTTCTCTTTTCTTTCTTTTATATTATATTATTAATTTTTATTCTTTGAGATTTTATACATTGCTGAGGCCTGGAAAACACTATGTCAGATTTTGTGCAGGTATGATGCAGGTAACAACAGCTACTATAAGTTAATTAATGCAATGGTAACATCATTTCCAGAAGACAATGTTTCCTTTTTTTTTTTTCTTTTTTTTATTGGATATTATACTTACATTTCAAATTTTATCCCCTTACCCCATTCCCCCTCTTGTCCCATCCCCCTCCTCCTGCTTCTATGAGGGTGTGCCCCCCCTACCTCCCATCCCACTTCCCCACCCTGAAATTCTCCCCCACTCAGTGTTCAGCCTTCATGGCACCAAATATCTCCTCTCCCACCTATGCCCAACAAGGCCATCCTCCCCTGCATATACAGCTGGAGTCATGGGTTCCTCCCTATGTGCTCCTAGGCTGGTGGTTTAGACCCTGGGGAGCTCTGGTTGGTTGGTATTGTTGCTCTCCTCATGGGGCCACCAAACCTTTCAGCTCCTTCAGTCTTCTCTTTAACTTCTCCATTGGGAACCCTTGATCAGATCAATGGTTAGCTGTGAGCATCTGCCTCTGGGTATGTCAGACTCTGGGGGACCTCTAAGGAGACAGTCATATCAGGCTCCTGTCAGCATGCACTTCCTGACATCCATATGAGCATCTATCTTTGGTGACCACACATGAAATGAATACCTAGGTGGAATGGTCTCCAGATGACCCCTCCTTCAGTTTCTGTCCCACACTTTGTCTCCATATTTGCTCCCTTGGGTATTTTGTTATTCCTTATAAGTAAGACCTAGGCATCCACACTTGTTCTTCCTTCTTCATGAACTTCATGTGTTCTGTTACTTGAATCTTGGCTATTTCAAGCTTTTGGTCTAATATCCGCATAGCAGTGAGTAAATACCATGTGTGTTCTTTTGTGATTGGGTTAACTCACTCAGGATGATATTTTCTAGTTCCATTCATTTACCTAAGAATTTCTCAAATTCATTGCTTTTAATAGCTGAGTAGTACTCCATTGTGTAAATGTACCACATTTTTGTATCCATTCCTCTGATGAAGGACATCTGGGTTCTTTCCAGCTTCTGGCTATTATAAATAAGGCTGCTATGAACATAGTGGAGCATATGTCCTTGTTATATGTTGGAGTATCTTCTGGGTATATGCTGAGGAGTGGTACAGCTGGGTCCTCAGATAGTGCTATGTCCAATTTTCTGAGGAACTGCCAGACTGATTTCCAGAGTGGTTGTACCAGCTTGCATTCCCACCAACAATGGAGGAGTGCTCCTCTTTTTCCACATCCTTACCAGCATCTACCATCACTTGAATTTTTTTTATCTTAGCCATTCTGACTAGTGTGAGGTGGTATCTCAGGGTTGTTTTGATTTGCATTTCCCTGATGACTAAGGATGTTGAGCATTTCTTAAGGTGCTTCTTGGCCATTCGAGTTTCTTCAGTTGAGAATTCTTTGTTTATCTCTGTACCCCATTTTTAATAGGGTTATTTGGTTGTCTGGAGTCTAATTTCTTGAGTTCTTTGTATATATTGGATATTAGCCCTCTATCGGATCTAGGATGGGTAATGTTCTTTTCCCAATCTGTTGGTTGCTGTTTTGTCTTATTGACAGTGTCTTTTGCCTTACAGAAGCTTTGCAATTTTATGAGGTCCCATTTTTCAATTGTTGACAGAAGACAGTATTTGAACCCCCCCCCCATTCTCTAGCTCTTAAATTCTTTCAGCTTCCTATTGCAACATATTTACTGAGTCTTGTTGAAAGTAGTATGTGTGTGCACACACATGTGTGTATCCCAGGTGGTGATACAGTAGAGCATAGGGCTAAAGAGACTTCTTATTCTCAACACTTTGACCAGTTTTGACTATCTGCATTGCCCATTGTAAAAAGAGTCTTCTCTGACCAAGGCTGAGAGTTTCCCAGACCTATGGGTATACACAAACATTTAGAAGGCAATTTGATAGCATGAACATTTAACAAAGTAAGAATAGCAAGTTCTATCCTAGGACTTAGGACCTCCATAGCTAATAACATTTGACAATGCATAATTTTTTTTTCCTGTGGTACAGGCCTCAGATTCAACCAGAAAGTGTTTAGTTACCCCATCATAACAGTAGTGCCATTATTTCACCATGGTACATCTTGCCTGGTGTTGGAGCATCCAGAAAGTCCATTGTTGGCTATGACTGTAAGGGTTCATGATTCTCCAAAGAGTGACACCTGGACTTAAATAGTATGTAAATGCAAAGAGTGTTTCATTCTGCAGAAGTCCAGTATCCTGTGGCCTCCCATTATCAAGATGGAGAGACCCTGAAGTGAGCTCTCACAGGCCCAATTTAAAGCATCTTAGAGTAATCCCAGGGTAGGCTTTGTCTTACTTTATCTCTAAGGACATTCCATTATTAGGGTATGGGGTTGACTGGAAACTGCTTACCCATTGTCCTTGCTTCAGGTCAGATGGTGGGCACTTTCTGACTAGTTGCCTGAAGCCTGGGATTTTAGGCCTAATCTTCTGATCTGCCAATTTGAAGACTACCATGGAGTCATCCTGTTTCATCGTGACCACTGATATTTTTTCCTGCCACAGCAGCCTGCATATCACCTACAGAACTATAAAAGATATCTGGTCCCAGATCAGTTTAAAATTTTTTTTCTATTTTCTGAAGCCAAGCTTGTGGTGTCTTTAGCACTAGGGTTGTTCCATGTAGCTATGGTAGACAACTAAGAATAATGGCAGTAGCCTGTGTTATTTGTAGCTGGAGGTGTCTCATGCTTGCATTATGTCTTCTAGAAGTGAAAGTGTCGACCTGTGCAAAATGCCTCCATTCATATTTCTCCATTTCATTTTTAATTTAAAAAGCAGTATATGTGCATAACAACACTGGGATTGTTCATCTGTGCCCAACTTAAATAATAAGTTTTCGGTGTCACACTTTGCATAGTCTTTATTTTTTTAGTTTCAAAACTCCATTTTTCAGTATATTTAGCTCCTTACCTAGCCATTCCTCTGTCAGAGGAAACAATGTGTCATGCATGCAGAAGACACTTCTGTGCTTTCTCTTCATCCTCTCCATTTTCTCCTTTGTCCAATGTCCATTTTCTCCTGTGTCTCATGGCCTTGGCGGCAGCAGAGTGACATAGTTCCTGCCCCTGGGACAGGGTCTTTGTGTGAGCCTCCACAAGTGTCAATAGCTGTTGTGATAACATACATATTTTCTGGAACCAGTACTAGCAATAGAGACTCTTCTGAGGAATGTCCTCTCTGTTCATGTTAATGACTCCATGATAATTAGAAACAGCAGGAGTCCGGGAGACAAAGGTATGTCTATGTCTCAGTAAAATGGTAAACACTGAAACCTTCAGGACAGCCCTTAAGGCTGTGGAAAAGAACTCTAAAATCATGAGTTAAAAAATAAATAATTTCTCAGCTATGCAATATGATGCTATAAGGGTGCAATATAAATGATGAGGGGCTTCATGAATCTAAAGGAACAAAGGCAGCTGCACTATGAGACAGCTTGTCAGAAATATACAAAGGGAGGTAGATTCCTGAATTCAGGGTCAGCCTAGGTTAGACAGAGGCATTGTGAAAATGGTCATTTCAGGGCAGGGTCCCACCCAACTAGTTTATCCTCTGTGCTTAACAAAGGCAGACAGAGTGCTTGTAATCTAAAATTTAAGGGGCTAGAGTCATGGGATGCTGATTCATAGGATAATCAAAAAGGAATCTAGGATAAATAACTAAAATTGATGTGTAAATAAAAACCGTGCTTTTGATCTGCACCTCAAAGGTGGCCTTCCAATCTAAGAAAAGTAATTAGTATTTCTAAGTGAAACAGACAAGCCTGATATTGTAAGATTATAATTACTTGACATTCTGGAAAAAAATTTATAAAAACTCATTTCTGACCACAGGTTTGGAGGAAAGAGTGGGGTGAATAATCCATGTGATAGAGGGTTCCGAGGCAGTGAAATGATTTTGCCCAAAATTAAGATGATAGATACTTAACATTTTGTGTTTGCCAAAAACCTGTGGAGATGTAGAACACAAAGCTCTAACCTTAAGAGATGTACATTTAAAAACAATCACTGAGAACATGAGGAGTGTCAGGGACCAGCCTAGCTTAGCAAAGGGTTCCTGGGATGATGGGTATTTGGGAGCGGTGAAAAGAAACAATGTGAAGTTGTATATACATGGGTCCAAGTTGGAGTGAAATGGTGTTTCTCTCTCTCTCTCTCTCTCTCTCTCTCTCTCTCTCTCTCTCTCTCTCTTTCTGTGTGTCTTTCTCTCACTCTGTCTTTCTCTCTGCCCCTCTCTGTCTCTCTCTGTGTCTCTCTGCCCCTCTCTGTCTCTCTCTGTGAGTCTCACACTCCTCTCTCTCTCTCTCTCTCTCTCTCTCTCTCTCTCTGTGTGTGTGTGTGTGTATGTACGTGTGGGTGTGGGTGTATGTGTGTTCTACTCTAGACAGCTTTTTCTTTGTCACCTATAATAGGATTATAATATGTATCTGGTGCCTTGTAAAGTTTCAACCTTTTAATGACAAATGATTTATTGTGTGTTTTTATGTGCTTTTTTGGCCAACTCTTTGTTGGTGAGGTGTCTATTAATATTTTTCATACTTTTAAATTCAAATGGGGATTATCATAAGATGAATTTCAATTATACATTCAAAATTGGGATAATAAACCAAAGACCAAAGACAGGTTCCTGAATCAATCTGTCCCATTATTACTTAAACTTGAGGTAAAAGTGTATTATCTGCAACTATAAACTCCTACATCGACTGATGGACCATAGTGGCATTTTAAGTTCCCAGACATTTGATATCTGAATAGTCAATACCTAGTAAATTTCCAAAGATTTGAATGTGACCTTTTATTCAGTAAATGATCATCCTAAATCCACTAAGAAAAGGTAAAGAAAGAGTCACATTATAAATTTCTACTATTCAATGACACAGTGAGATCCAGATTGTGTGTGTGTGTGTGTGTGTGTGTGTGTGTGTGTGTGTGTGTGTGT